>KE156627.1:30721-69038 GCA_000411055.1 Leavenworthia alabamica
TTTTAACCGTGTATATTGTCTACCTTTCGGACCGGTCTTGCCCTAAAAACAGGACCGTCTGAATAAAATATAACATATGTTTGAATTTGTTTATGTTATGTTTTTGTAGCTATCGTTTTCTGCTTCGAATTTGCGAGACCGAGACATAATCTCCAAGGTATGTGTGTGATTTAAATTTTGACTCTTCTAATTATTATTATTTTTTTTTATCGATGAACTTTATTTATGAAATTAATTTTATTTTTCTTTAGAGTGATCCAATGGTGGTTGTATATAAAAAAGAAAAAGATTCAACATTATCAGAAGTATTCCGTAGCGAAGTTATTTTAAACTCATTATTTCCCAAATGGATTAAGAAATTTACACTCTCTTATCATTTTGAGACTGTCCAAATATTATTGTAAGTTTCTAAAAATCTTTTTAAAAAGATTCAAAAATATTATTTGTGATTTTAGAAAAATATTTATCTTCTTAGCTTTACATTTTATTTAACCTAATAATTATTGACTCTTTATGTTTTGTTATTGACTACAAAGGTTTCGTGTGTATGATGTTGACACCAAATTTAAAAACTCAAGAGATGAAGTAATTTTACTATTTTGCTTTCTTCATTTTCATTTAATTATGATCTAATAAGCATGTGTATTTTTATAAAACATTTGATTTAATTTTCAGATGCTTAAGCTTGATGACCAACAGTTTCTTGGTGAAGCAACATGTGCACTCTCTGAGGTATTATCACCTTAGCTTATAAGGTAGAGAGTTACATTATTACTATATATTAACTTTTTCAACAATACAGATAGTTACAAAATCAACTATGACAAGTACATTAGAACTCAAACCTAAACAAGGTTTTGGTCCACAAACTCAGTCTCACCTTGGTAAGCTTATTATCTATGCTGAGGAATCAATTGCTTCTAAGGTTACAACAGAGATAGTATTTAGATGTTCAAGTTTGGAGTCTAAGGATCTTTTCTCAAAAAGTGTAAGTTTAATTATATTCTATTTCTCAAATTACTTTAAAGTATTGTTCTTACATAAACTTATTGTTCTGTTGTGTGGTTTAATTTTAGGATCCTTTTTTGGTGATATCAAAGATTGTAGAACATGGAACTCCAATACCTGTGTCTAAAACTGAAGTCCTTATGAATAATCATAATCCTATTTGGAAACCAATGTTTCTTAGTGTTCAACAAGTCGGAAGTAAGGTAAAACTGTCGTGGCGTGGCGGACTCATAATTTTTTTTACGGGATTAAAACTTAACTAATAAATGGATCGTAAAGGTTTTTTTTTACGGAATTAGAACTTAAATAAAAAATAAAAAAATTAAACAATTGAATCACGAATATTTAAAATAATTAAGTAATTATTTAGTTTATGAATTCAATCTAAAATAACACAAAATAATAATAAAAAATTGTGCTTTAAACTAATAAATTTGGTTTAAAATTAATAAATTTATAAAAAAATTACAATTTTATTTATTTATTTTATAAATTACTGTGGTCATCCCATAATTTTATTCAATTAATATGAAATGAATAAATTGACAAATCTCTTTAATTTTTTATTTCTATAATCATGCAGGACAGTCCACTTGTAATAGAATGCTCAGACTTTAATTCTAATGGCACACACACTCTAATTGGGTAAAACCAAAACCTTAAGCCTCAGTCTCATCTCATTTTCTTGAAGTAAATTAATCTGTTAATTAACTAACATATTTATTCATTTATTATATAACCAGAAAAATTCAGAAATCTCTATCAGACTTAGAAGAACTTCATTTATCTGGCCAAGGAATCAATTTATATTTTCCTACAAATACTGGAAGAAGCAAAGTATATATTAAAAGTTTCATATCATTTTAATACCATTTCATGTTAATTATATCTATTAATATATTTCAGGTGTTAAAGAGTCAGCTTTATGTTGATAAATTTACTGAGACAATTCAACATACATTCTTAGATTACTTAGCATCTGGATTTCAATTAAATTTCATGGTAGCTATAGATTTCACAGGTATATATAATATATATTAATTACACCATTAATGAAAATATTATTACCTTTTAATTGTATATAAACTTTTTTAATTGTTCTTTAATTAGCTTCAAATGGAAATCCACGTCTTCTTGATTCTTTACACTACATTGATCCTTCAGGAGGATTAAATGCTTACCAAAGAGTAAACACGAATCATTGTCTAATCTATATGAAAAGACGAAAATACCCTTATGTTATTCTTATATATTATTCAGGCAATAGTAGATGTTGGAGAAGTGCTTCAGTTTTATGACTCAGATAAACGTTACCCTGCATGGGGATTTGGAGCTCGTCCTTTTGATAGACCAGTTTCACATTGTTTTAACCTTAATGGAAGCAGTTCATACTCTGAGGTATATAATACAAACTCTCTAATTAACTCACAAATCTTTTATGTTAAAACGTTGACGTTTTTGGATTCATAGATCTATTGGTTTTTCTTTTAGGTTGATGGGATTCAAGGGATTATGACTTCATACACTAGTGCCTTGTCTAATGTATCTCTTGCAGGGCCTACACTGTTTGGTCCAGTGATCAACTCTGCTGCAATGATAGCTAGCGAGTCTTTAGCTCAAGGTTCACAGAAATATTATGTCTTGTTGATCATTACAGTGAGTGTATATATAAACATCTAAACTGAAAAAAACATTACATAGAATAATAATAAGATTAAAAGACATAAACTCTTGTATTAGGATGGTGTTATAACAGATCTTCAAGAAACAAAAGATGCATTGGTTAGTGCATCAGATTTGCCATTATCAATACTCATTGTAGGTGTTGGAGGAGCTGACTTTAAAGAAATGGAGGTAATAAAAAAAAAGAAACTCTTTTGTCTGAAAACACTTAAGAATTCTTACAACTATGTGTGATCTCTTTTGTCTGAAAACATTTTTAGAAACACTTGTGTAAAATGTACTTTTTGTGTGTTAGATACTAGATGCAGATACAGGAGAAAGATTGGAGAGTTCAAGTGGGAGATTAGCTTCAAGAGATATAGTTCAGTTTGTGGCATTAAGAGACGTTCAACGTGAGTTATGTTTGATTCTAGAGTTTAAAACTAATGAGAAGTCTAGTTCTTGGTTCTTGGTTCTTGGTTTGGATGGGTTTTATAATGTTTTGTTGTGTTGTAGATGAAGAGATCTCAGTTGTACAAGCGCTTCTTGCTGAATTGCCTTCACAGTTTTTAACGTATATGAGAATCCGTGATATGAAGCCAATTCCTCCATAGATAAGATTTGACTAGTGGAACTGTGTATATATATTGTACATAAACGCTGTCGTTTTATCAAAATGAAAAAAACAATTGTTTGAATATAAAATATAAATATCATATTTGCTTGTTAACATAACAGTTCTTAGACACATTGATTTTTGAAAAGTTTCAACAAGCCTCAGAAGTTGATCTCACGTCTCTCTGCAAAGAACTTTCCTGTTACGGCTTCTTCAGAAAGAATCAAGCTAAGCCAAACTCCAGTATCAGCTGCATCTTCAGGTGACATGTTTCCAGCGTAGCCAGTCATCGCAGTCTTCACCCAACCAGGACAGAAGCTGTTAACATAAATCTTTTCTCCCTCTCGTCTTCTTGAAAGTTCATTTGCAATTAGTCTCGTGTAAGCATTAACAGCAAGCTTAGACAAGGAGTAGTCTGTGAATGTTTGAGGCCATCCACCTGATTCCCAAGTTTCGTCTTTTACTTGGTTGATGAATTTAGAGACAGTTCTGTCTATGAGTTCCTCAGTTAACAAATCCAGATTGCTTAGCTGATCTCTCAACTCTACATTGGCAAGTCTCTGCATAACAAGCGATTACATGGCAAGAGTTTTAGAAGACTATTTTTAACAAGAATTCAAAGGTAAAGAGTGCGAAGAGTTTATTACATTACGTCTTCCATTTATTCTACCTAACCGGGAACTAACATTGATGATACGAGAGCCCTGAGGAGAAGGTCTCATCAATGGTAACATAGCCTTTGTCATGTTTTTGGTTCCTTTGTAGTTAGTAGATATAACTCTCTCCGCAAATTCAACTGAATTATCTGAACCGAGATTGTAGTTAACACCTGCATTGTTCACCTGCAAGAACACAAATCTAAGAAAACAGAAGAACTATACCTCCAACACAAATGAATCATCATCGATAAGGATCTTACGAGAATATCTAAACCACCAAATGTTTGCTTAATCCAGCAACAAAACTCACTAATCGAAGAAGTATCCGTAACATCAAGCTGATGAAAATCAACCTTGAGACCTTCTTCTTGTAGCCTCAAGGATTGAATTGCTTCAAGTCCAGCATCTAAGTTTCTAGCTGTAAGAACAACAGTCAATCCATGAAAAGCGAGCTGTCTTGCAATTTCAAATCCAATTCCTCTATTTGAACCAGTCACTACTGCTACATTTTCACAAGACCACCATCTAAAATCAATTTCAAAAACCAAAACAATTCAGTTTCTTCAACCAAAATCTAGTAAGTACCACTAAATCGAGAACCTAAACTCATCAAATTAGAAATGAGTATATAAGGTTAAATTTGAAAAGAAAGAGATCGAAGCTAACACTAAGTTGTGAAACTGAGATTAACGCAGAACAGATCTTAGGAAACGAAGCTGACGAACGATTGGAGAAATTTAAAATTCGATTCGTACTTATGGTGTTCAGAGTAAGGAATAGTTCGAAGCAGAGAGATCTCCTGCATCCTCTTCTCCCTTCTCTCACGCGCTTTCTCCTTGTTAGTCATCTTCTTCTTTTTCTTCTTCTTCTTTTTTCTCCCTCACTCTCGTCGTGTGGGATGAGGTGTACCGTTTCTCCTAGTACGTGCCCGTAGGCAATTAAACTGTTTATATAAAAGGAGACCTTCAACTTTTGTTGAAACCACATATTAGCCCAAAATCTTTTAGTGAAACTATTTAGTCCACCACTAACGATAAAACAGTAGCCCTGAGCATTCGGTTTATTCGGTGTAAACGGTTCGGTTTTTTTGGTTTTTCGGTTTGTTCGATTTTTAAAAATTAGTTCCGAAGTAAAACCGAAAAAATCGGTTTGTTCGGTTCGGTTTTAGGTAAAAAAAAAAATTTTCAAATTCAATCCGATTAACTCAAATAAACCGAATAAATCTGAAAATTCACCTTTCGATTCGGTTTATTCGGTGCAAATTAGACCGAATCGAAACATGATTTTTAATTTTTTATCATTATTCGGTTAACCGAATAGACCGAATATGAATTCAAACCGAACCGAATTAAAAATAAAAAAATTCTGATCGGTTTACTCTCCGAAAACCGAAAAACCCAAAATCAATCTAGTTCGGTTCGGTTTACGGTAAACCGAACAAACCGAACCGAATGCTCAGGACTAATAAAACTAGTAGGTAAGTGAAAATGTAAGTTTTTCATTTTTTTCCTAGTTAATATTCCTTGATGATAAATGTAAAATTCTCACTTTTTAGTTATGTTCCTTAATGACAAAATGTAAAACTTAAAAAATTCATCTAATTATTTACAGTGTGTTAACATTAATGCATTATACATATATAAGTATATTTTGCAACCAGGAAAATAAAAGAGTTAGGAAAAATAAAATTTGAGGTGAATCTTGAGAAATAATATGGAGCCTGATCTGATTAAACTTATTGAAATCTCCACGAGTGTCGTCATCGTCATCTTACTATTGTTGGTTTACTTTGTATGGAGTTGCTGTCGTGCCGACCGAATAAAGATTGAAACCAATTTGGGATAGACCACATATTATGTCCAATTTTTGTTGTCAAACCGAACTATTTAAAAATTTAAATTTGGTATTTCGTATTTTCATATTAAACCGAACTCTATTCAACATATCTAATTTGGTATTTTAATGATTTTGTCATAATTTGTAATTTTGTATGATCATCAACTAGTTTACCGTTATTTTGGCTCCGTTGGGAGACTCTTGCTCAGTTAGAGACTTTCTAAAATTAATAATGGGCCCCAGGTCCAATAAATAACTATATTCGACTAGCTAAAAATGTACAATATTACAGTTGACGTAGGAGAGCTCTGTTTTGAATGACGTGGCATATTATAATTGGTTAACGTCGCGTGGAGATAGATGTGATTGGTGGAAACAACAAACATACACTCTCGACCGGGTCTAGGGGATTGAATATATAGTTTATACAGAGTTAACTGAAAAGATACCTTTTCTCCTTCACGAGAGATTTTTCCGATCTACTTCTCTGGTTATCTCACCGATTAGATCTATCCTGAAGTTTCCTTTGAACTTGTGAGGATTACGAGAATGAGAGGACGGCAACTATTCTCAGGGTTTTTGCTTTTATTAGCTTTTGTTTCGTTCCAGAAGCTTTGCTACTGTGACGATCAAACGGTAATTTCGATTTTCTCGTGTTATTGGTAGATCTGAAGATTTGAATTTATGTTAGCTTAGTTCTTTTGCTTGAATTCTCGTTTCTGTTCAGGTTTTATATGAATCGTTCGATGAACCTTTTGATGGTCGCTGGATCGTTTCGAAGAATGGTGAATACGAAGGTAAGCTATATATTATTTTCAAATTCCGAATGCATTGTAGTTAGTGTTTGTTCGTATGATATTGTATTGATGTGCGTCTTTATACTTGAGTTATTGTACAATGCATATAAGCTCGCTCGATCGGCATTTCATATTTGGATTTGAAAAAGTTGGATCGAGATTTTTGTATTTTTCATTGTAAACCTTGAATGTTGCTCTTGTTGAAGATGAGCTGTTGATTGTTTTCTTATTTTGCATAGAAGCTTCTTTGTTAACTCCATATCTGATTCAGGTGTATGGAAGCATGCAAAGAGCGAGGGACATGATGATTACGGACTTCTCGTAAGTGAGAAGGCTCGCAAGTATGGAATAGTGAAAGTGCTTGACGAGCCTCTAAACCTCAAGGAGGGAACTATTGTTCTTCAATACGAGGCTCGTTTCCAAGAAGGTCTTGAGTGTGGTGGTGCTTACTTAAAATACCTCCGTCCTCAAGAAGCTAGATGGACTCCACAGGGGTTTGATAGTGAATCACCTTACTCTATCATGTTTGGGCCCGACAAGTGTGGAGCTACAAACAAAGTGCATTTCATTTTGAAGCACAAGAATCCCAAGAGTGGCGAGTACGTTGAACATCATTTGAAGTTCCCTCCCTCTGTTCCGTATGACAAGCTTTCCCATGTCTACACCGCCATCTTGAAACCTGACAACGAGGTTAGAATCTTGGTTGATGGAGAGGAGAAGAAGAAGGCAAATTTACTCTCTGGTGAAGACTTTGAGCCTCCATTGATCCCAGCCAAGACCATCCCTGACCCTGAAGACAAGAAACCAGAAGACTGGGATGAAAGAGCCAAGATTCCTGATCCTAATGCCGTGAAGCCTAATGACTGGGACGAGGATGCAGCAATGGAGATTGAAGATGAGGAAGCTGAGAAACCCCAAGGATGGTTAGATGATGAGCCTGAGGAAGTTGACGACCCTGAAGCGACCAAACCTGAAGATTGGGATGATGAGGAAGATGGTATGTGGGAAGCTCCAAAGATTGAAAACCCCAAGTGTGAAGCAGCACCTGGTTGTGGTGAATGGAAGAAACCAATGAAGAAGAATCCTGCTTACAAGGGAAAATGGAGTGCACCTCTTATAGATAACCCTGCTTACAAAGGAATCTGGAAACCCAGAGATATCCCTAACCCTGACTACTTTGAGCTAGACAGACCTAATTTTGAACCCATTGCAGCCATTGGTATTGAGATTTGGACAATGCAAGATGGTATCTTGTTTGACAACATCTTGATAGCGAAAGACGAAAAAGTCGCCGAGTCTTACAGACAGACCACTTGGAAACCTAAGTACGATATTGAGAAAGAGAAACAAAAGGCAGAAGATGAAGCTGCTGGCTCAGCAGATGGTCTCAAGAGCTACCAGGTACATTTTATATATATATATATATCTAGCTTCTCGTATAAATACTTACATGTGTGCATGATGTTGCAGAAGATTGTATTCGATCTATTGAACAAGGTTGCAGATTTATCTTTCTTAAGTGCATACAAGTCTAAGATTACAGTAAGTTCTCCCTGATTTGTCATAAAACCATAATAATGGAATGTTTTTTGAGAAATGTGAATATGTTTTTTGTGTGTAGGAACTGATTGAGAAAGCAGAGCAACAACCCAACTTAACCATTGGTGTCTTAGTCTCTATTGTGGTTGTATTCTTCTCCCTCTTCGTCAAGCTTATTTTTGGTGGCAAAAAGGTAAGAACATGAAAAATTATGCACGAATGGTTTATTTCTTGGGTTGTTGATTTTGAGAAGCTAAAAAGAAATAAAAAAAATGGTAATAATAGGCAACACCTGTGGAAAAGAAGAAACCAGAAGTAGGAGAGAGTTCAAAGAGTGAAGATGAGACGGAGGAGAAGAAGGAAGAAACCGTAGCACCACGTAAAAGGCAACCGAGACGTGAGAGTTAGATGAAGTTATATGTTAAATTAAATGTTGTTTTTTTCTGGTGTAGCCCTATGAAAGGTGTAAAAACCAATTTGTGATTTTTTTTTGTCTTTTGACGTAGAAAAAAAAAAGAGAAAGGATGAATATGTAACTGAGACAGTTTCTTGACAAAACCAAATTTGTAGTTTCTGTTTATTTCCCTCATAAAGCAACTGTTAAGCAAAAAACAAGTTCATAAACAAAAGGTCCCAAGGAACAAAATTTGATGACATTCAAATCTCATGTGAAAACTTAATCTCCTTTCAATTTTCAAAATCTGTATCCATGTCTTCACCATCTTCTTCTTCTTCTTCTTCTTCACCATCTTCATCCTGTTTTGTATTCTCCTTTGTTTTCTTTCCATCAACATTTTCTGAAACAAGTACAAAATCAGAGTTTAAGATTTAAACCCACAAAGTAAGAAGATAAGATTAACACTATTACCATATTCACTGAATATGATTCCTCCTGAACACAATCCTTCCTCAACTTTAACAAGTTGCATAGTCATTCTCGGTCCAATTTCTTGCAGTTTCACTGCACTCTTTGTTGAACCTCGGTTAGCTCGGCCTAGATCAGATGATAATATCACTGTTGCTGCTTCTTCATCTCCTTCACTCTCTGATCCATAACCAGCCCTGAAAAAAACGAAGATCAATCCATCCACATCGATACCAAGAGGAGACGAAATAACAAACAGATTGAATAAATGTAAAATCCTTACTTGGTAACAAAATCACTAACATCTTGCAGATTCCTAAGATCAGGAACCTTATGATTTTGAACAAAGTTTCTGATCCTACGTGACACTCCCACAGGCTGAAGTCTTATAGAATAATGTCTGAAATCAATAAGCTTTGTGTCTTTGTTGTAGTTCAAGAGTACTAATCTCTGGCATGTTGAGAGTTTAACCTGACATATTATATCACCATATAAGAAGAATTAAATCAAAATTGCTTAATAATGTTACAATCATAACATAATCATTGGGAACAAACTTACAGTGTTGATATCAATAGCTGGGAATATGTTCTGAAACATAATCGTTGCAAGCTTCAGATGCAGCTCCTGAGAACCAAATCCAGAAAGAACAATCTACACCAAAACAAAATCAACACTATCACCTGCTAAGGAATCCACAAATTACAATCATAAGAGATAAGTTACCAAAGGTGGACTCTTGAAAAGATCTTGAGGACATCTAGGTCTAAGCTGAGACTGAGCTATATCAGAAGCTAAAGAATACTGATGAATTTTGAATGTAAGAGTAGGTCCCTGAGGAGTTCTTGCTACTCTTAGAGACAATGAAGACGCTGTTTTCGATAACATAAGAAAATGAGTAACACCCATTGGACCTGATACATTCAAAAAGTCTCTTAAAGTGTTCCTTTTCTTCTCCTACAAAGATAAAAGTTAACAAAACTTGCATCAGCAAATGTTTAAATGATCAAAACCATCGAAACATATAAACCCACTGACCTTAAGATTGAGAGCAGTGTAGGGAAGCATAAGCTTTCTCAAATCAATCTGAAGTTGTTTAACAGAACCAGGAAGTTTCATTCTTGAAAACACAAAACTCTTGGGAATCTTATCACCAGTAACATGATCAACATTAGCTTGATTTTTCTTTGCAATAGGCTTCACAATAACCCTACTCTTCTTCTTATTCTATATATCAATCTCACAAATCAGTATATACATATGACTTGAACACGAACTCATGGAGATACTCAATACACTTAAAACTTACGTTTTTGAAACGAGCCATTATTGTATTGTCTCACTACAGATTCTGAAAAGAGAAAAATCAGATTCATGATTATGTAATCCCTATAAACAAATCAAAAACCCTCTTATAAACCCTAATAGTCATAAGTGAATGAGCTCAAAATTAGGGGTTTTTCCCAGATATACAGCAGATTCATCACTTGAATTAGAGATTATTACCAAACACTAATTTCGCCGGCCGGAGTAAAAGAGCCTGAGATAGGAGATGGCGGCGGCTAATTTTTAAACTATGAAGCTCGTTTCATCAGATGAAGAAGCCCTGGCTATATATTCAAAACCGGTTCATAACGAGTTCGGTTTACTGATTCAATTTTTTTTTCCCAAAAGAGAATTTATTCATTTATTATTTAATTATTTACACACTTATTATTATTCTTTGGTCATTGATTGTTTTGAGAATTAAAAGCTTCACCATGGAAATATATTTGGTCAATCCTTAAAAATTGGAAATAAAAAATGAACTTAGTTAATTTTTAACCTCATTTTTTTTCTATTATTAGTCACTTTTGTTTATCTAAAACTACAAAAAAAAATTAACACAAAAAACAAAAACAAAAATTTTGATAATGACATTTTTTTGTGATAATGACATTGCAAGTAGGCGTGCCGCTTCTCTACCAACAATTCACAGCATTGTTTAGAAAGAATCTATTGCTTTCATGGCGAAACAAGAGAGCTATGTGTCTTCAACTCTTCTCTTCATTCTTCTTTATCCTTCTTATCTTTTGTATCGAACAAGCCATGAAGGCAAGTGACGCATCTTCAACAGCGTACCAAAACATCACTGATCCTACGTTATTAGTTTCACCACCCATTGTTCCATGTGAAGACAAGTTCTTTGTACAACTTCCTTGCTACGACTTCGTTTGGAGTGGGAACCAAAGTCGCCGTGTAACTAACATTGTCTCTGCGATTATGGCAAACAATCCAGGAAGACCTATTCCGACCAATAAGGTATATATAAGATCTTGCATGTTTGGTTTGGAGTAGAAGTCAACGTGTTTTATTTGATGTACATAGGTTCAATCGTTTAAAGAACCTAATGAAGTAGATGCATGGCTTTTGTCACATCCTTTACAAGTACCAGGAGCTTTGCATTTTGTGGAAAGGAATGTTTCTGTAATAAGTTATGGTATTCAAACAAATTCTTCATCAGATAAAAAACGTGGCCAAGTTGAAGATCCAACGTTTAAGTTTCTTGTTCCTCTTCAAATCGCTGCTGAGCGTGAAATCGCAAGGTCTTTAATTGGAGGTAAGACCTAGCTACCATTCTTGTATGTAGTTGAGCTTCTTGTAAAAAAACTGATATTGACAAAGTCTTTTATGTATGTTTAGATCCAAAGTTTAGTTGGAGTTTTGGATTTAAAGAATTTGCACGACCAGCTATTATAGGTGAAAGTATCTCAGCACTTAAAACCATGGGACCAGTGTTCTTTCTTGCCTTCTCCATGTTTGGTTTTGTTCTTCAACTTGGTTCTTTAGTTACTGAGAAAGAACTCAAACTTCGACAAGCAATGACAATGATGGGTGTTTTTGATACTGCTTATTGGTTATCATGGCTCTTATGGGAAGGAATACTTACTTTTGTCTCTTCACTCTTCTTGGTCATATTTGGAATGATGTTTCAGTTTGATTTTTTCTTGAAGAACAATATTGTTCTTGTCTTCCTACTCTTCTTGCTTTTTCAGTTTAATATGGTAACCTAATTCATATTTTATGTTCTTGATACTATGAGATATATGTGTGCATTATTTATAAGTTATTTATTACTTGTCTTACTAGATTGGTCTAGCTTTCACACTATCATCTTTCATTAGCAAATCATCTTCAGCAACAACTGTTGGTTTCCTTGTGTTTTTGATTGGTTTTATAACACAGGTATGATCTATCTTGTTATAATTAGTTGTGCAAAGTCTTGAAGTGTTACTTAGTTACTATTCTTACAACAGATTGTTTCAGCTACTGGATTCCCTTATAACAGCTCTCATTCAGCTTCACGTCGGCTAATGTGGTCTCTCTTTCCACCAAACACTTTTTCAGCAGGGCTTAACCTTCTTCTTGATGCAACTTCAACTCCAGAAAGCTCTGGAATTAGTTGGAGTAATAGAGCAGCATGCAAAGGTGGCAAGGATACATGCATAATATCTGTTGTATGTGGACATTAAAAATACATTAATCAATCCAATATAAACTAGTTTGTCTATAATTCTCAAACCATGCACGTTGAAATCTTTGTAGAACATTATCTTCCAATGGCTCATTGGGACATTCATATTCTGGTTTGTTCTAGCCATTTACTTTGATAATATTATTCCAAATGCTTCTGGTGTGAGGAAACCTATCTTCTACTTTCTAGTACCTGGTTATTGGACTGGTAAAGGTGGTAACAAAGTGGAAGGTACTATCACATGCACACATGAATAATTTCTTTGTATTGAAGAAAATGTAACTAAACCATGCATGTTTCTATCTACAGAAGGGAGCATATGTAGTTGTATTGGTTCAGTTCCACCAGTAGATTATATTAAACCAGAGGATCAAGATGTTCTTGAAGAAGAAACAGAAGTTAAACAACAAGCAATGGATGGTATAGTTGATCCTAACATTGCAGTTCAGATACATGGTCTTGCAAAAACATATCCTGGAACTACAAAGCTTGGTTGTTGCAAATGCACTAAAACTTCACCTTTTCATGCTGTTAAGGTATCTACTTGTGTGCATGTGTTCTATGCCAAGGCTACTCAAAAAAGTTACAATGCTCATTTCCTCGTTATGGCTTAGGGTTTGTGGATGAATATTGCTAAAGATCAGTTGTTTTGTCTACTTGGACCTAATGGTGCAGGGAAGACAACAAGTATTAGTTGTTTAACTGGCATCAATCCAGTTACTGGTGGAGATGGTAATGATACTTAGTTTAAATAAAGTCTTTATAACCATTCTAATAAGATCCATTTGATTGACTTTTAACAGCTCTTATTTATGGAGAATCCATTAGAAGCTCTGTAGGTATGTCCAACATACGTAAAATGATAGGAGTATGTCCTCAAGTACGTAGCCCAACCTCATCTTATTACACAAGAACCGCAACACTTTAAGTTATTGCCACTCTTGTTCTTTATACAGTTTGATATCCTTTGGGATGCTTTGTCTAGTGAAGAACACCTTCACCTTTTTGCTAGTATCAAAGGGTTACCACCAGAATCGATTCAATCGGTAAATTATTTTATAGCTACATTAAAGATTCATGTTCATGTTCATATTTAACTTATCCATTTCTTTATCTTCATAGACTTCAGAGAAGTTACTAGCAAATGTAAAACTAACAGGATCAGCTAAAGTTAGATCTGGAAGTTATAGTGGTGGAATGAAACGTCGACTTAGTGTTGCAGTAGCACTCATTGGTGATCCCAAACTTGTCTTCTTAGATGAACCAGTATGTTACTTGCATTACACTCCTCTTTAAATATATTATTACGTACACATGTATCAATTAATATGGTTGTTTATACATGAACTGTAGACAACTGGTATGGATCCTATTACAAGGAGACATGTATGGGATATTATACAAGAGTCAAAGAAAGGTCGTGCCATTATACTAACGACACATTCTATGGAGGAAGCTGATATTTTAAGTGATAGAATAGGGATCATGGCTAAAGGCAGGCTTCGTTGCATTGGTACTTCAATTAGGCTAAAATCACGTTTTGGCACTGGATTTGTTGCTACAGTTAGCTTCATTGAAAGCAAAAACAAAAATGACGATAACATTGATTTGCATGAGCCATTGAAGAAATTTTTTAAAGAGGTACTAACGACCTTTAAACCCTAGAGGAATCGTAGAGATCACTTGGAACAAAACTAATATTACTGTCGTGGTTTCGGACATGGAGATTATGAGCTTTCAATTCATAACTTCTGAGTAATATTTTTTGTGTGTAGCATTTGGAAGTTGAGCCGACAGAAGAAAACAAGGCTTTCATGACTTTTGTCATACCCCATGACAAAGAGCAACTTTTAACGGTACAAAGCTTTAATAATTATATACATCTTCACATATGATGTTCATCATTGTTTCTTTATGATCTTAATAATTAATAGGGTTTTTTTGAGGAGCTACAACATAGAGAAACTGAATTTGGAATCACAGACATTCAACTAGGGCTAGCCACTCTTGAAGAAGTGTTTCTAAACATTGCAAGACAAGCTGAACTAGAAAGTGCAACAGCTGAAGGAACCATGGTCACTCTAGAGTTAGAATCAGGCATCTCACTAGAGGTAAAAGCCAATAATGCATTCACATGTATATATATATCAAACACAGAGTTGACTGATTAATTATATGGTTTTTGTATAGATACCTGTGGGATCAAGATTTGTTGGAATACCTGATTCAGAAAACTCAGTGAATCCAAATGGACTAATGGTAGAAGTGTACTGGCAACAAGATGGGTCAGGATCAATGTGTATCTCAGGACACTCGGCTGAGATGAGAGTACCACAAAGTGTTCCAGTAACACTTCCACCACAAACAGATGAACTAGGTCGACATAAATCGTTACGACAAGGACTTCAAGGTAACGTGATCGATTTATAAATTATATTACATTCATTACCTTTGATTTTGAGATGTCTTCACTATATATGTGAGAGTTGTATTTGTATATTCAAAATGAAATAAAGAAAAAATTCATCTTAATTCTTTCATTGGGTTCATTTAAATATTATGAGCTGACCTGTTTATATAGAAGAGATCTTCATGTTATCAATCTTTTCTTGAGTTTCCATGTCAATCACACTCTGCACTGCTTCTTCACCAGTCAAGAAACTAGGTTGATTCGTCGATGCAAGGAGTCTAGCCCACATTCTATCTGTTAACTTCACCGTATTGGTCACTTCAGTCACCCGCTACAGAAGTAAAAACATGTGGCATAGTTTAAGATATCATGGGATTAGCTTTTAAGTTTTAACCACAAGGTTTAAAATGGAAACAGTTTACAGAAATTGGGATGTAAGCGTGTTTGCTGTTAACTGGTCCCACGGTGAAGCCTGAGTATCCAGCCATTGCTCCATGAACTGCACTTTGGGCAAGAAGTGTGCAATAGACATTGTCTGATGCGTTACTCGGTATTGCTCTTATCATATATGTTGGGTCTGTTCAACAAGTAATAAGTCAATGAACTACACATGAAGAGTTTTAACAAGTAGAGGCAGTGAATCTAAAGATATATACCTATGTACTTCATATTTATCGTCATTTTCCGAACATTTGTAAAGTGATCCTGCAACATTGTGATCACAAAACTCATTTTGAATGCTTGAGGAGTCATTTTTTAAAACTTTTGAGTTTCGAAAAGTACCTTTATCTGTTGAGTCAACCATAGACCAACATCAAGCAAGAGTCTATTTCCTGACTCGTCTTTAGTTTCAGATGCACGCATGCTTTGAGCAACATAATCCTGTCCAGCTCCTTCGGCTATCACTATAACCATGTGCCCATTATCTTTGAGTCGGTGTTCGATAAACTCAAATAGCCCACCCTTTCCTTCAAGAAAAAATGGAGACTCTGGAATCAAGCAACAATCCTGTGGCATTTCAGACCTGCCATAGTTATATGCAATATCGAAATTTTATAGTGACAGTTTAACAATCAAAATCATTTATTACCACATCACGGTTCGCTAAAGTAGCAATCATGGCGATAAATCCTGCATAATTGGTAGCAAAAGTTAAACTTCATATTCACCAAAGAAAGTAGATTGCATATGCCCAACATAATATTTACCGCTGTATCGGCCCATGAGTTTAACAATACCAACTCCATTTTCCACGCTCTCGACCTCTACATGAGCAGCATTAATAGCTCGTTGTGCCTCCTCAACAGCGGTATCAAAGCCAAATGATTTGTCAATCACCTAGAAAAATGGGTGAAGAAGATGTATAAGAAACTCCTTATAAGAGAAAAGCCCTTAAGCTGAAAATTAGTATTTTTAGACTCTAGTACAGCAATATCGTTATCAATGGTCTTGGGAATGCCAGAAACTGCCACTTGAAGACCACGCCTCTTGACTTCCTTCACAGAATAAGCAAGTATCAATATAATTACTTATTGCAACATACACCGATACACACAACAATTACTATTACGTGATAATGAATCACCTGGTATATTTTCTCTGCACCCTTTTGTGTACCATCACCTCCAATAATATACACCTGAAATACCCATCCATAAGATATTAGTATGGCTCAGTTTCAAGATTAAGGAAACCTGAAAAATGGGCATTGCTTATGTTAGGCTTGTTAGCAACCTGATTTATTCCTCTATCTTGAATGTTATCAACAATCTTTGCTGTATCATGTCCACCTCTTGAGGTTTGGAGAAAAGTGCCACCGCGTTTATGAATATCGTTAACTACTTTAGGTGTCAGGGTCATAGTGTTTTTAGAGTAAAAGCCTCTATATCCACCCTGAATGCCAAGAATGTTATTGACACCATACATATCGTTCAATCCACATACAATTTCTCTTATAATTGTATTGATTCCTGGGCATAAACCCCCACAAGTCACTATACAAGCTTTAACTTCATCTGATCTAAAGTACACCTGTAAAGCCAAAACATAACAGGTTTCAGTTGGGAGAAATCTTCACAAAAGTTTAAAACTTTTAAGAAGAAATCATACTGTTTCTCGAGGCCCTGCGCGCCTAAAGTGTACTCCTCGCTTACTTGCCTTCTGAACTACAATCTGAAATATGAAGGTAACTAAGCAACCAAAAGAACAACAACAAAATAAAGCTTTGAAAAGAAACAATAGGGCTTACATTTTGAGCAACAACATCTTCAGAACTGACAAAGGTTCGTCTACATAAACAACATAAACAATAAATATATCACAACTCCTCAAAGGCATCATTAGCTTACTTTAAATTTAACTTACTTGACAATGGCATATGCTTGGCTTTGTTTCAATGGATTTGGGTATGACTGTGATATCAAAAATAAAAATCATAAAATTAGAGAAACCAACAGAACCCATCAGAAAAGTTTATACCTGTAAATGGAACAACAACTCATGACACATTACAAACATTAATTAAACTAATCAAAACCTAAAGTTTGAATTGTTGACTAATTCAGGGAAGAATGAAATATTACAGGTAAATCAGGGAGAAATGTAGTCAAGTGAGGAACGTCTTCGAGCACAAACCCATCGTCTTCGTTTGGTGCCAGTCCAGCGGAGAACTGAGCTCTGATTAGTCGGTTCTGATACAAGATTCGCGGAGACACTGAAACTTTCTTCAATTTCAAAGCAGGAAACGGGAAATCTCGGCGATGAAGGACGTTTGAAGAAGAGATAAGCGATGTAAGATTAGGTTTTGTTGACCCAAGAAGCGAAACCGAAGCTTCCATTTGTACAGAGAACATAATTGAATATCAATCTCTGTGGAATTCAACTCACAGATAGAAGAGAAGAGAGAGAGAGAGAGAGAGAGACGTGGTTTTCTTTTCGATTTGAATAAACCGATTCAAAATTAATTAATCTATATAACATACCGACCTGAACTTAAACCTAACCAAAATTGTATAACAACAGTAAGTCGTTCGTGATACATATTATGACACACCATGCCGTTTTTTTTTTTAATTCTGATTCTTCTCGTCAATGTAAGAAATATGAACCTGGACTGAGCTGGATTACCATTGGAGGGTAAAATAGAATAAGTTACACGTGTCCATTATTACCAGAAAATGAAATAAAACAAAAATTAACACTTTTATATTTTCTTGTAAGAGTAGTCAAAACATATCATAACATATTTTACATACTCAAATATTTAATCAACCTTTTTTTATCTACTTCTGTCGTGTGTGTAAGAGTGATGTGAAAAAAATAAACACAATAAATAGTCATATAAATTTTTTAAATAAAAACCTTTTAACCTTTAATTTATTTAATTAAATGTGATCTCCACTCCTTAATTGCAGCAATAAGAGAATGATTAGGAAGAAGCGAATGATTAGGGAAGGGCAAATCCGTCATTGGAGATTTCTGATTCTTCTGAAGCCATTCTTTAATAGCTCTCTTCTCATATGTATATCCATCAGAAGCAACACATGGATTCTCCATTACATCCTTATTTCATAATAAACAAAATAAAAAACACATAAAAAATAGACAAAAATAATAATATTTAATTATCATTACCTTTGTTATTGGACAATAGAAATGGCTTGGAGCGTTATGGCGATGGTCAATTAGGGTTTCAGCAAACATGTTTCTTGCGTTAGAAGCAACATCTTTTAACCGTTCAAGAACCGGTATAATTTCTTTCCCTAAATCAGGACGATCATGCTTTCTCATCTCAGAACATCTTAGTCCTATCATAACCATCTCTTTAGCTTCCTTAACCGGCCAATCACCAGCAGTTTTATCCAATATATCTGTAAATTTCCCGGTTTGATCTCTCAATGCTTTCTCTACTGTATGAGCCAAACCCATTGCGGATCTAGCTGTAACTAGCTGAATAAGTATAATTCCAAATGCGTAGATATCAGATTCTGGTGTTACTACTCCGGTTCTTTGATACTCTGGATCAATGTAGAAGAATGTTCCGACCGGACCGGTTTCGTTGAAAACCGTTGAGGCATGAGAAGGATCGAGATTAACCATTTTCGACAAGCCTACGTCTCCGATTTTGCTTACATTGTTATGGTCTAGGAGTATATTGGCCGGTTTGAGATCACGGTGGACGATTGGTCTTGGTTCGTTTGTGTGGAGGAAATAAAGAGCAGAAGCAATCTCCCAAGCGATTCTGAACCGGTCGAACCACTTTAATGGCGGTTGCGATGCGTCAGCGTTTGGTTGGCGTTTCATGAGTCGTTCCTCTAAGCTTCCGTTGTGCATATACTCATAGATTAAGCTTCCGCGTTCAGGACACGCGCCTAGGAGGAGTAGTAAGTGTGGATGACGAATCTTACTAAGAATCTCAAGCTGTAACAAGTATCAAACCAAAACGACGCCGTTTTAGCGGAATAGTAATTTTTATTGAAGGTAAAAAAGTGGTTTTATTTACCTCTCGGTCAAACTGTTTGGTTAAGCTACTTTTGTCTGAATGAAGAACCTTAACAGCTACTGTCGTGTGATGCAAGTTACATCTATAAACACTTCCATAACCTCCTGATCCGATCTTAAGCTCATCGGAAAACGATGACGTGGCATTAACAATCTCTTCCCACTCAAATTTCATGTATTGGTTACGTTGAAGCGGTCCACCTTCAAGTGCTTCCTCTAGCCTCTGCTTCTCTTTTCTAACCTCTTCAGCTCTTGCTTCCGCCTCAAGTCTCTCTTCGGTTTCTCTCGCAACACATTCTCTAATGAGCTCAGCTTCATTTTCAACTTCCTCTATTCTCTCCTTCTCTATCACCACAACTTCTTCAGCTTCTTCTTCTTCTCTTATAGTTAAATTCTTAAGCCTCATAGCTTCCTCTGACCTCCTCTGGTTCAAATCTTGCATCTGATTAAAGAAAACACAGAAACTCATATCGTATTCGACATCAAACTAAAATGAAACTTTCAATAAACATTGTAACAAAGATGAACCTTTTTAGAAGCATCAATAACTTCACTTTGAGCAACTGCATACATTCCTTTAATGTGACGGAGTTCGATCTTCAACTTCTCTAACTCAAAGTCTTTATTTATCTATGTATCATAAGAACAACACATAATAAGAAACTTAAATGTATAATATAACTTCATCACTAATCTATAACATACCTGACTAGTAGATGAAGTAGTATCACTGTAACTACTTGAGCTTGAAGCTTCCTCCATTTGAGAACTTCTCCAGCTATGTATATCACTTTCTCCATACCCAATACCCGAACTACTTGTTCGATAAAAGCCTTTCGTGTTGTTATGTATCTTTGATTCATCCATTTCAATAGATCCAACTCTATTATGATGATGCTCATTGTTTTGTTTTCCGATGTTAGTTCCAACTTTTTGGTTCACAGATGAAAGTGCTTGGATTCTTTGGAAGAGTAATGGTGTAGATGAGAATTGATGACTCGATGTCGAACTTACTGATCCTGAATGACTATCTGAAGAGAATCTGCTTTCACTTCTATCATCTGCAATGCTTGTTTCAATCTCTATATCGGATTTACGAACATTTAGTAACTTTCCTTTAGAGATTACATGAACTGTACAAAATCTTGGTGTTATATCTGTAATTCTTGAAGATAAATTGTTTCTTTTCAACTTCCTATAAAAGTTAAAAGATCTTAATAACATAGAATATGATTGAAACACTAAGTAAAAAGATTGTTTTGGATGTTAGTTTACCAAGAGAAGATGATAGAAGAAGAAGCTCCAATAACAAGCTCACTAATGCCATGATCTTGAACAGCTTTAGAGATAGCATCAGCTACATCATCTGATTCAAGCACCATTATATCCAACTGAACCTTATTTAACATTTTCACAAGATTCAGATTTTGTGTAATAAAACAAAAACTCAAATCCATTGTCAAGATTATACACATACCTCTCTATGAGCAAACATGTCTCTGCTTGGAAGAAGCATTTCTCTAGTTTTTTTATCAACATCTTTCTTATAAACTGTTGTAGTCAAATCTTGTCTAGAAACCGTATTTAAATCTCCTAATTTTTTATCAAAAAATAAAATAAAAAAACAGATCTAAATTTGACTTAGAAAAAATTCTGTTATGTAATTTACTTGGTTGGACATGTAAGAGCTTGAAGACAACATGTTCTTGAGAAGCAAATTGTTGAAGAGCCCATCGAACAACACCTTTACTTTTGCTATTGTTTTCTTTGATTGCTACAGCTACGATTAAAGCTCCATCTCCCATTTTTTTATTTTCAACGGTCAAGATCTGATTATTCATCATCATCAGGGTTTTTAAGGTTTCTTGAATATTATAGAGAGATTTGAAGATAGATGATACCTTATGATTTTTTTACTTCAAAGGTTGAAAGCTTTTGTTTCCTTAATCTTGTTGTGTCGATGATTTAAGAAGTTAAAGAGATAAACAAAGAGGAGAAGAGAGAGTCATGATGAACTGGTCTGGTTTTTAAGTTAATTTAAGTTATAGAGACATTTTCTGGGTAAGAACAAACAAGTTGAATCCTTAATGGATATAATAATTTAAAAGAATAATTTATATACAAAATAATATTCTTCTTAATAAATTAATGTTTCGGTATATTTTTGTTTCTTAATTATTGATTTTGTGTATTTTAGTTATATAATATTAATTTTAAAGTTACATAATGACTATATTATTTTTTATGAATGATAAAATAACCAATAGAAGCTAATAAAATAAAAATAAAATAATAAATAAAATGTAAAAATATGTTTTTTTGAGTAATTTTTTTAATACCATCGTTTATAGGACAAAATTACATTACTTTTTTTAATTAGACATAAATACCATTTTTTATTAAAATTATATTTTTAATTTAATGTTAGGACTGAGTATTTAGTGGTTGAATTTAATTTTTTATTATTTGGGTTGAGTATTTAGTGGTTGAGTTTAATATCTATTGTTGAGTTTTGTGTAATTTTTCAAAAATATAATCTAATTTTTAATTCAATTGAATTATTAAATTTTATTTACGGAAATTAATGTTAATTTGGTGGTATTTTTGAGAAATGACCTATTTTTTTAATAGATAAAAAAAGGCAATTCTCAAAAATACCAACAAATTAATTTTAATTTTTACAAATACTATTAAAATTTAATATAAGACAAAATTATCATATAATAATTCAATTAAATTAAAAATTAGATTATATTTTTGAGAAATTACACAAAAGCCAAACAATAAATAATAAACTCAACNAATTTAATTTTTTATTATTTGGGTTGAGTATTTAGTGGTTGAGTTTAATATCTATTGTTGAGTTTTGTGTAATTTTTCAAAAATATAATCTAATTTTTAATTCAATTGAATTATTAAATTTTATTTACGGAAATTAATGTTAATTTGGTGGTATTTTTGAGAAATGACCTATTTTTTTAATAGATAAAAAAAGGCAATTCTCAAAAATACCAACAAATTAATTTTAATTTTTACAAATACTATTAAAATTTAATATAAGACAAAATTATCATATAATAATTCAATTAAATTAAAAATTAGATTATATTTTTGAGAAATTACACAAAAGCCAAACAATAAATAATAAACTCAACAACTAAATACTCAACCCAAATAATAATAAACTAAATTGAACCACTAAATACTCAATCCAAACATTAAATTAAAATTATGATTTTAATAAAAAATAGTATTTACTTCTTAATGTAATTTTGTCAAAAAACTATAAATAATGAATTACTCAAAAAAAATTTAGATATAAATATTTTAGAAAAAAAGATGGGAGATCTGGTTAATCAATTCAACAGGCTAAGATCAAGTTTTTTTCCTGTAATTTTTTAAAAATGGTTTTTGATAAGATCTGAGGTTCAAGCTTTTTCCAAAATTTGTGGGTGGATGATTCAACAGCTTATTGACAAATGGAGAGAGAGAGAAGAAGAAGATGACGAATTCAATTTGAGTCAGCGAATTAGTCTGAAGATTAAAATAATGGAAATAAATGCATTATTGAGTTGAAATAAATTTTATAAAATTCAAATAAAGTAATGATAAGAGAAATGAAGATGTCAAAAAAGTCTTAAAAGTAGTTTTGGCTTTGTGTGAAATGTGTGATGTCTTTTACAATAGTTCTAATGAGGTTTGAGAAACGTGATGACGTTGACTGTTTTTTTGTCGGACTACCACTTACTTTTTTATATTCACATTTGTTGACTTTTCAATTATATTTTGGATGGTTCTTATGAATACTAAGTTCATTTATGTCAAAAATACAAAACAAATTTATTTTTCTTAGTCTTAGGGAAAAATATGACATTTGATTAGGTTCTCAGGTTTTGGATAGGATTTTTGATTTTTTGGATATAATTTTAAATTTTTTTAATAAAAATTTTAGCTTTACATTTTATTTTTAGATGTTCAAGTACAAAAGATATTTGACTTTTCGAGTTTTTGTTTTGTTTTATGAGTTACAATCCAAACTAATCCCAATCCTATTAAATAATATTATAATTCAACCAATTTTAAAAAAATAAATTTATTATAATGTAAAAGTCATAAATTTAATAAATTTGAATCTGATAGAATTTTATGAGTAAATAATTTTTTTAGAATTTTTTTGTGGAAGAGATTTTTGAATGATTTTTTTTCCTTTTAAAAGTTGACTTACCTACCAAAAGTAAATAGTGTAATAGGTAACAAAAGTTTTTCAACTTTTTTTTTTCACTTGTAAAACATTTATATAGAGTTTAAAAAATATACATACATATATAGAAAAAATTAAAAAGAACATAACCGCTCGTTTAGAAATAAGCCTCTTATAACAAATTAAACTGACGTTTTCGCTATTTATAAGAATTTGTAGCCAAACAATACCACCGATTAATTTATTCTTTTTAAATAATGATTTTTCCGATGATTGTTGGTTTTAGAACTAAATGAGTACGTAAGAGAATTATCGATTTGGAAGCTCATATCTTGGACCATTCTGTCTGTGTCTCCCCTCTCGGAGACTTTATGAGCCTATCTCACTCGTGTAGCTTAGAAGGTTTACATGTCAACGATATAGACACGACACTTATTGTCATAGACTCATCTATTTATACGTAGATTAATGTCCCACTAAGACAATTAGGGTTCACAAAATATGTTACATCGATTTTTAGTGTTGACTTTCCAAATTAAATTTCTAATTTATTTTGTTAAATAATTATGAAAAAATTGTTAAAAATTTATAAATTTGAATTTGGAAATTTAAATCATTATTTGGTAATCTAGTAGGTATTATAAAGAAATAAAGTTAAGAAAATTGTCAAAACATAAATATTAAGATGAAAATGATTAATGTTAAATTGCATTTATTTTCACTAGATTACTAATGTCCAATATGAAAATACACAGATGTGCCTTTAGCATTTATTATGTGCATTAAATGGCTTGAGTGGCCATTTAATGTTACACATAATAGCAGGTGCTTGCTAATAACTGATATGATAATGATGTTTTACGCAGAGCAAAACTTAAAATTATATTATATGTTTTGCTCAAAAGTATTTGTTTCTTTACAAAAAAACATTATTTTATATTTTACTTCACATTCATTTCACCAATAAAAAAATGCATACGTTCTTGTAACAGTCATCTTCTTCTTGGTTAAACTGTGGTGGTTTTCACCATATGGTTTGGTCTGCATCTGTGAATATCTCATTGTGATGTTCTATTAGACACTGCACAACCTCCACTGCTCCAAGATCAATTTCTACTATATCATCTAAAGGGATTGATGAAGATACATCTCCACCTTCTCCTTCATCTGTTAACCACCAAAAAAATGACCATAATGGAACTATGCTTAATAAGATTCAAGTGTTATAGTGTGTTTACCTGAGAGCAAGTCCCATGAAGAAGCTGCTTCGAATTCATTGCTTTTCTTAGGACTCCTCAATGAACATCTCCAGTAGTCTCTATAAGATTCAAGCCTCTTCTCTTCTCTCCACATAATCACTGGAGCCATCTCCATAGCTAAGCTATGTGAATCCATCTTTTACAATACAAACAAACACGATTCTTGAATCAGAGATTAATGTTAAACTTATGACTATATCTAAGATGTTTCTACCTTGTTAAGTATTGATTTCTCGCTTACACGAAGCAATAGAGCTGTTATGAACTCTAATGTATTATAATTCACATTAGAAAGCTTTTGAAGTGACTTTCTCATTCTATGTACACTCAACCGTGCATCTTTGATTTCATTATAAAGCTCAAATGTAGTTAATGGTGTTGGAAGGCTAGCAAGATAATATTTCATAAGTGCAGCCACATCAGTTGGATTCAAACTCTCAGGTATTGACAAGCTAAGATCTGCTAAACAAGTGATTACAGTTTCTCCCTGAGCCTTACAAATCGAAAATGACAAGTTGTTGGAATGTTAACTAACCTTGATTGTAAGAAGAAACCAGTTCTTGAATCAAGTTTTTGTCTCCTTTGGCTTTGAACAAGTTTGGTGAACTAAGTCCTGAGTAAGGAAGTTAAATACTATATATGACATCGAAGTGGTTTGCTTGATCGGTCACAACATTATTTACCTGTTAATATGAGATAGTCTGCGGATTTAATCAGTATAAATGGAATAGGTCTAGTTGATTCCTGCCTCTGGACAGTGATCTCTATTGCAACACCAAACACTGAGAGCAAAGAAGTTATTATATAGAACAAGTTAGTAGTTATCGTAAACCAAAAAGACGAGCAGGATCTTAATCACTAATAGTTATATCTCAAGAATGTACCATCTGAGCTGGCAACTCCCTGCAGAAATATAAAGAACAAATGTTTAAGGATCAAGCTCAAATCAATGGCTAGAATCAATGAAAAGACTCATATACATATACCTTCTGCCATCTTTCAATATCGGTCAAAATGGTTTTGCTCTTTTGTGCAGTCTTTTTAGCTGCCTATAGAGAAAACAAAGATGAAAGCATTTAGTAGAAAATGAGACACAATCTTGGGGAAGCTATGTGAGACTCTTCCACTTTGGTTTTTCCAACGGAGACTTCCTTAGTCTCAGTTAATCCTTTCCTGACCAAAGTACCAGTTGTAGCAGCAGCAGTTATAAGGTGTTCTTGCATAGCATGTCTAGTTGAAGGCTGCTGAAGAATTGCCCAGTGGCTTTTAAACAATGATCCAACTCTTTCAGCAACATCAGTAACATTCACTTTTGCATCCTTAGCTACTTCTCATTTTCAAGGTGTATATTATAAATGTAAATAAAACTAGGATACTCATGATATAATATAAGAACATTTAAAGGACAAAGATGAAAAAACGAAATAACTTTAGCAGGTAGAGAAGAGAGGAGAAGGTGGCCCCATAGAAAATGTTAGCGTTGACGCTTAATCACTCTGTACATCTGTCACATCGTCTATATCTCCCAAAGCTCTCCAATTTTCCAATAATTCCCATCAAAAAACTCATCTTTCGACTCTCTCCTTCTGAATCCTCTAGCTTCTCGTTGTCTACACGCAGCACCACTGTTTCTGTAAGTGCTCAGTATACAGTCGCGGAGTCACCGGTGAAGAAGATGGTGAAAGGTATTAGGGTTTACGAACATGGTGGTCCTGAGGTGAGTAAAGATTCGATTTTTGAATTCCTGGATCGAATTTAAATCACTGTGTGCTTCTATGATTAGAATTTTAAATGGTTTGAGATTCACTTTACGCTTCAGTTTCGATATCACTGATCAAAATGTTTTAGCTTTAGGTTTTGAATTCGAGATTGAATCGAAATTTATTGTATTTTACTTAATCATTGATCTGTATTGCAAACTTAGTTGTAAGATTCAGGACTCTGAAGGAACTGCTTTGAAAGTGGATTATAGTATCTTTGTTCTTATTATTTCTTTGTGGTTTTTGAATTTTTGTTAAAGGTTCTAAAATGGGAAGATGTGGAAGTAGGGGAACCAAAGGATGGTGAGATACGTGTTAAGAATAAGGCTATTGGACTTAACTTCATTGATGTTTACTTTAGAAAAGGTGTTTACAAGCCAGCTTCTTTCCCCTTCACACCAGGTTCTTTTCTTTACAAAACCATATTTTTGTGATATTGAGAATTAGGATAAGAAAGATGATGTTTTTTTCCTTTCTTTTCTGAATTAATAGGTATGGAGGCTGTTGGTGAGGTTGTAGCTGTTGGGTCAGGATTAACTGGTAGAAAGATCGGTGATCTTGTTGCTTATGCTGGTAATCCGATGGGTGCGTATGCTGAGGAACAAGTCCTTCCTGCTGATAAAGTAGTTCCTGTTCCTTCATCAATTGATCCTATTGTTGCAGCATCAATCATGCTCAAGGGTATGACGGCGCAGTTTCTCCTTCGCCGTTGCTTTAAGGTTAGTTATGATCTAATCTTATTTTTACATTTGAAAGGTTATGAAGCTATAGGCGGAAGACAAAGCGAAATTTATGTTTTTTAAAGAACTATAGATTTATGTTACTCCACCATTGCCAACATAAAGTTTTTATTTTAATATTTGAAAGGTCGAACCTGGACATATAATCCTTGTTCATGCTGCGGCTGGTGGAGTTGGGTCTCTTTTATGTCAATGGGCAAATGCACTTGGAGCCACTGTCATTGGAACTGTTTCTACTAATGAGAAAGCAGCGCAAGCCAAAGAAGATGGATGCCACCATGTTATTATGTACAAGGATGAGGATTTTGTTTCCCGGGTCAACGACATTACATCCGGTAAAGGAGTCAATGTTGTTTATGACTCTGTGGGAAAAGACACCTTTAAGGTAAATGTCACAAAGAAACCAGACTGTTTATGTTCTATTTCGGGTGTTTTTCGGATTTCTCACTGTAAAAATTTGTCTGTGTTTGCAGGGATCATTAGCATGTTTGAAGAGCCGAGGCTACATGGTTAGCTTTGGACAATCCTCAGGATCTCCAGATCCGATTCCATTGTCTGATCTTGCTCCAAAGTCGCTATTCTTGACAAGACCTTCCATGATGCAATACAATGAAACTCGAGATGAGCTCTTGGAATGTGCGGGTGAGCTTTTCGCCAATGTTGCATCCGGCGTCTTAAAAGCTCGTGTGAATCATAAGTATCCACTGTCTCGGGTGGCTGATGCTCACGCAGATCTTGAGAATAGATTAACCTCCGGCTCCATTGTGCTCTTGCCATGAAAACATCTTTAAGTTTTTGTATTTCAATAAGAGCAATAAATATTTCCTTTGGACCTTAAGGATCATTTGAGACTACAGTTATCCTTGGTTTGAAATGTCAAAAGGAAAGGACTTATAATTGGAAAATAAAATAAAGTATTTGGGCAATAACGTAAATTTAAGAAAGTATGAGGTCTACTAAAGAAATTTCTCAAAATATTACGAAGAGACGAAGCATCTCCTGAGATTGAGACGGAAGCTATAAGTCTCTCCTTGGTCTTTGGGATTAGGGCTCACAAATCGAATCTGCGATTAGATTCCTTCTACGATACGATAAATTCGTCCTCGATTTAACAACTGCTTAGATCCTAATTCATCGCGAGATTAAAAAAATGGTGTTTTCACAAAAGCTTCATGAAGCATTTAAAGGTACAGTTGAGAGGATCACAGGTCCTCGTACGATCTCGGCGTTTAAGGAGAAGGGAGTACTCAGCGTCAGTGAGTTTGTACTCGCCGGTGATAATCTCGTCTCCAAGTGTCCCACCTGGTCTTGGTTAGTTCTAATTTTGAGCTTTTATTGGAAGAACATGAATTAACACAGTAGAGAATTTTGATTTTTGAGTTCATGAATTGTGAGATCTATGATATTTGAATTTGAACCTTGAGTAATATAAGTCAATGGGGCTCTCTGTATTGGTGAGATTGTGATGGGATCAATCAAATTGACGATATATATATTTGCTTGAATGGGTAAGCTTGAACTTTTTATGGCTTTTACTTTTGATTAGGGAATCTGGTGAACCAAGCAAAAGGAAGCCATACCTGCCTTCTGACAAACAGTTTTTGATTACTAGAAATGGTAAATTTGGAACCTTTTAAGCTTCTTTTTTTGTTTGCTTTGTAGTTTCTGAATGCACATTCTGTTATCTTTATGGAATTTTTTGGCAGTACCTTGTCTACGGAGAGCTGCATCTGTGGCAGAGGATTATGAAGCTGCTGGAGGTGAAGTGTTGGTTGATGATGAAGATAATGATGGTTGGCTAGCTACACATGGGAAACCTAAAGGTAGATTTTGTATTTGAGAGATATGTGTGTCCTGGATTCACTTTTTGTCTTAATATTTGCCTCAGATAAAGGAAAGGAAGATGAAAACTTGCCATCCATGGACGCCTTGGACATAAATAAGAAAAATGTCATCCAATCAATACCTACGTATTTTGGAGGTGAAGAGGATGACGATATTCCAGACATGGAGGAGTTTGATGAGGCTGACAATATAGTAGAGAATGATCCGGTGTGTTTTTTGTTCTTTTACTCTCACTATCCCATTTGTCTTTGCAATTTGCATTCAGCTTTTTGATTAATGCTTTTGAATTATGCCCATGAAACTGCTAAAGTTTTAGAGGGTTATTTGAATTGACTGGATCGAACACTAGCCAGAGTGTAGCTGTTATTTGCCTTTGCAGCATATTTCCGTTTTCCGAAATTACCAGTAGTTATAAAAGTTGTATTCTTTTTTTGAGTTAGGCAACTCTGCAATCAACTTATCTTGTGGCTCATGAACCTGATGAAGATAATATTCTCCGAACTCGGACATATGATGTTAGCATAACGTAAGTATCCCACGTTTCTTTCATATTCAAAGAGTCTCATACTTTCGTCTCAATAATAGCCTAGTAGGTAAACTTACAAATGTTCACTTTGGTTCAGGTATGATAAGTATTACCAAACTCCTCGTGTTTGGCTGACTGGTTATGATGAGGTTCGCATCTAGTTTTACTTGTTTCATTCTTTTTTCGTCCTACAATTCATGGATTTTGCTTGCTTGTTTATGTTATCTACTCAAAAAGCTATGATGTATCTTGTAGTCAAGGATGCTGCTGCAACCTGAACTTGTAATGGAGGATGTTAGTCAAGACCATGCTCGTAAAACGGTAAAAAGAAGCTTTCTCACTTGTCCTCTAAATCTGACTGATATAAAATATTTTTGTGATCCTCTTTAAAAAAAATGCACAGGTTACAATCGAAGATCATCCACACTTACCTGGGAAACATGCTTCAGTCCATCCATGTCGACATGGAGCTGTGATGAAGAAAATCATTGATGTACTAATGTCACGTGGAGTAGAACCTGAAGTTGACAAGTGAGTTTCTTTGGTTGTAGCGCCATTGTTATTTTATTTACTTACTCTCCACTTTGCTTGTTTAATCACTAGGTACCTCTTCCTGTTCTTGAAGTTCATGGCATCAGTTATTCCAATAATCGAGTATGATTACACAATGGACTTTGATCTCGGTAGCTCAAGCACTTAATTACCAAGTGAGATCTCTCTGCTGTCTATTTATCTTCACATGCACAGTTTCTTGGTGAAATCTAGTAGTTAAGCTTTTATCTTATACTTGGACATCCATGTGTGCTTGCTAGATTTAAACATACATGTATTCGTGAATCCAAGAAGCAATCACTGGTGTCATGGATGGCTTGATGACTCTGCAAGTCTGCATTGTACATAAAACTGAGTCCTAGCTTTCATTTATCTCTTCAAAAGAAACTATAAGGTTATTTGTGAATATTATGATTGAAATCACCGTTTTATTATTACACAAGAGTAGCACAAATATCACACTTTACTGTTGCGGTTTCAGCCGCAGAGATCTCATTTACATATTTTAGTTTGAACATTTAATGCTACCTACCTGTTGTGGCTCGGGTTACTAACACGATAAGCAGGACAACAATGGCGAGAAGAACAGTCACTTGAAGCTTCTCCATCATTGGTGCAGCACCTGTGGCTAAAACAACGGTATCATCCCCAGGAACAACATTGAAGAGGTCAGTGACATACTTAGTGACTCTCTCCATGGCGTCCATGACTTTAGTGGCACTTCTTTCAAACAACCTTCTTATGCTACAATCTGCGGCTGAACCAGAGTCCTCTTCTGACCTCTCAGCTACATAAAACACCAGAGGAAAACTCTTTTACATAAATCATCGGTTAGAACCAGAGTACATTGATCTAACTTTTCTTTCTCACCATTGTTTATGAGCTCCCGAACTACCTCATTCTTCATTACCGCATCCCAAACAGCCTTGTCTGAAGCCAATGACATAACCATTCTCTGCAACAATAGACACACAATGTTTATCTCAGTCATTTTGTTTTCTAGCAGTAAAAAAAAACTGAACCACAGTAAAACAGAGGACCTGAACTGATGGATCCATTTGAAAGACATGAATGGCGTCGTAGAGTCTATCCAGCAAATAAGGTTGTAGAAGTGTAGTAGTACAGAGCTGTAGTGGTGGCTCAATCCAATCCACAAACTCCTCCGGCTCTGAAACTTTCTCTTCTGAATTGAACATCCTAAACAGATAACGATAAGTTCGTTTTTTCTTGAGACCCTCAGAGATTACAATACTCCAAAACAAAACCTTTATAAGTTCAAATTCTTAATGAACTCACAAATGAAGTGCAGAGAAAGCATTTTCAACTTCATCAATTTCTGGAGCTTTATCCTTAATAACATCAACCTCTACAGCCACCCATTCCACCTCCTCTTCACTGTTAGATCCATAACTCACCTTCACTGGATCATTAACCGGCTCAGATGATGAAACAGCGAGAACACTTGCTGTTGTTGAGAATACAGAGGAGGAAGAAACTGATGTAGTCATGCGTAGTTTTTGATTGCCGTGATTGTTCACCGTAGCAGTAACAGCTTTTTGGATAGTATTCAACTCCTGTCCGTCACCATCACCATCGCCGGCGCCGATTGTGATTCCCATTTCGTTGAAAACTTTTTCTTGCTCTGGATGAAGGAAACGGTGCTCTCTTACTTAATCAAAACTAATGGAATAGTATTTATTTTATTATTTACGTAATTTGTTTCTAGACCCTCTTACTTTTACGTTTATTTTAATATCAGCCCTCTAGTTATGTATTATCAACAACAAACCCCCAAACTTACAAAATTGAAATTATTTTATAAGATATTTAACTCAACTATAATTTTCCATCATGATGTTGTCTAATCATTGGAACTAACAACAAATGTGTGCAAAGAGAAATCATTAAAACATTATGATAAATACATACTTGCAAAATATGAATAAACTATATAACTCGGTTTTCAGGCAATCCAATGAACAAATCAGTTTCAACATCTGACACAATGTTCATGTTTCCACAACCACAAGAAGTTGAACTCTTCTCACTTTCTAGGCTCCTTGACTGTATCCACAAAGACTTCTCTTCAAACTGAAATTAATAACCATTTATTTTACTTAATATAATTCCATGGAAGAAAAAACAAAACTCAATTCTTATAGTAAAAATAAACCCTAGTTGATGTTTTTTTATCATGAAATTAAACTCATGTCCAATAAAGAAAACCCTAGTTGATGTTACCATTTCGTGTGGCCTAGTTCTCTCGTTCAATAGCTTTCTTTTTCTTGCAATCTAATGATGTAAAAAAATATCGAATTAGAACTATATATATATTCACTTAAAATAAACAATTAAATTGATTAATATAATATTTATTACCTCTACTTGTAGTTTCTCTAACTCATCTTCATATAACTTAGCCTGCCAAAATCGTATAATCTTGAATGAGCATTTACATATGTGTTAATATTCTATTATAAGATCACTATTGTTAAACACATTACATTATAATGTAATGTTTTGTTTACTTCTGCATGCATTTATATATTTCTCAATGTAATTTTACCTTTCTTGTTCTGACAACAGTAAGGCTTTTCTCAAGTTGGATAGTTATCTCTTTGAGCTCTTCTACTGAACATGAATCCAAATCTTGTCCCATCAGCTTCCTAACATGTTATCACGTTCAAGATTGTATATATATATATATGCATTAGATACTAAAAATTAGAAACTAATTAACCTGCACTGACGTTGAAGAAGATCAATGTTGTTCATCATTAGAGTGATTTCATTCTTGAGATCAAGCACATGTTGTTATTTTTGGAATCTCTCTTCCTCAACGTAGTCCCTCTTATATATCTCACATCGTTCCATCATCTTCGTTATACTGAATACGTTTTTAATAACATCTTCATCATATATTTTGTTATCATGATACCAACATTCACACATAAGAAAATTTCATGTATTATAGACCTATTTTGTCCTAACCTAAATTATATATAGACGTTGTATTCCGATCGTAAGTGTAACCATACTTATATATTTAGTACTTGATTTCTTATATATTTAGTAACCATACTTATACATATGAATACTTCTGAATCATATTATGGAAAATTAAGATCTTTAGATTAGTTTGGTTTTCTTGTAGTATAAGTGTAAGAAATTAACTTACCTAGAGATCAACGCATTTAAGAATTATAAAAGCTATCTAGGGCTAAGTTTGAGACCATAGCAGAAAGCCTCAAGATTGTCTCATAGGTCATTTAGTTTCCCATTCAAGATCTTAGAACGGTCAAAGTATACGAACACTAAAATGTTTTTAATACTCATAATCGTACTACCAAGTGGTTTTAGCATGTATGAGTTCCGAGGCATATTAGGTTCAAAGTTCAAGGTTACTTTTTTGGAAAACCTTCAACCATTTGCTCGTGCTTGAAGAAAGAACTCAATTAAGCCAACATTTACATTTGACCAATAAATTCTGATTAGGTTTTATTTCATTAAATAAAAATATAAAATAAAACGGCCATATTACATAACCAAAATACAAAAAAAAAAGAGAGAAAATTTTAGAAATTTATAACTAAATTCAACAGCTGCAAATAGCTAGAGAAATCTCTAATATGATTTGTGAAATTATATAAGATTCATAATATATACTATAATTTGTTCATCAGATTCATATACTTTATGGATCTAAATGATAGTTTATATAAATGATCAGTATAAATTGGATTAAAAGTTTAATAAATGATAAATTGCTTACTCAGAGCTACCGAAATCATATAATTTTCCATTCTGAGAAAAGACAATAGCAGCAACTTGAGCATCACATAGAACTGAAAGCTCATGAGCCTTCTTCAAGAGACCTTTCTTACGCTTGGAGAAGGTACTGACTTGTCTGCTTGTCACGTTCTCAATTCTTTTGACCTCTATCTTCCCTCTCACCATCTTCTGAATACTTAGAAAACCCTAAATCTGAAAGATATTTTTGGAAAATGAAAATTAATTATTTATATTAGAAAAAAAACTCACTTAGCTTGGATCCAAATCCAAACCAAGAAATGGTTTCTTGATAACAGGTATGAGATCCAAAGACAAGATCAGCTGAAAAAAAGTTGAAAATCTAGAAAAAAGTTGACTTGTGGTACTAATAAGAAATCATTTTAACAAGAAGAAGAGAGATATACATGACTAGGTCGCTCGATGATTTAGTCTCGATTGATCCACCTCTCCTTGTGCAAGCGGCACAAAAAACCCTAGGTTTAATTAAGTCTTGCTTTGCTCTCTCGTTTAGTTACTCTATCAGTGAGGACAAAAAAAAATACTTCTTATGTCCTGAATGAAGGGCTGTTCTTGTATCTCATTTTTTTATCAACTACTTCATTCATTTAAAGAGGCCAAAACTACTAACCCACACATGATTAAGGTTTAACAAGACTGCCTTTGATGAGTCTTCAAGCCCATTAAAAATTTCTAAAGATAAATGAAACTTGACATGGATTGAAGCAAATATGTATTTTATGTAGCTACTAGCTAAGGTCATTAGTAGTTTAGTACCAACTAAAACGAATCCTTGTCTTTTTTATATACAAGAATCAAGAAGTTTAGATAATAGGTCAAGAAGAATCAAAGAAGTTTAGATAATAGGTCAAGTAAAAGCCTAATGTAACACATATATTTTCCCACAGCCAAGCTATTGGGCCACTTATAAATCATTTTGTAACACATAAATTAGAGTAAATATATAACTTAGATTTAGAAAAGCTAAAAAATGAGCTTATATATATACAAATGTCTTCAAAATAGATTATCTGATCTTTGGTTTCTTCTTCTTGGATTTGATCGTATCGATTGTGGTCACTCTAGAGTCATGGTCTCATTCAAATATGAATGCATTATATTTTGGCAAGTTAAAACTTGCATGTCGGCACACATCCTAATATCCTATAATTCAAATGTACCAAAAAAAATAATCCTAAAAATGCCTAAACTGAGTGTTAATTACAAAAGAGCAGAGAACCACATAAATCTTACCCCCACCTTACTTTTTTTTTATAATATTAAAAGGAGTACTTTATGGTGAGATGGTGTTGTCTTTTGTCTATTCAAATTCAACTAATTATATCTGGTATATATTATTTGAAAAGTACTAATAAATAAATAATCCTATATTACGGTGGTATATTACGGTTTATGCCACTAGAATATCATAGAATTTTTAATATTTATATAAAATAATTAGAAGGATAATTATATAATTTTCTAATTGCTCCATATATTACTCAATAACATTTTTATATCTTCTACCTACATTATTATTCATATATATCATAATAATAATAAATTTCTTATACTATAAACTCTTAACTATATAAAATCATATATTTCATATCTTATTTATGTTTTTCATATATTTTATCATATATTATAAATCTACTTATATTTAATCTTATGTATATTGTTTACTAATCTATATATATAATATTAACTATAATAACAATATGTTTATGAAACTATATTATCGAGATTATTATCGAAATAAACAAATATCACATATAGTATAATTTAATTATATTATAAATTATCAATACATAAAGAATAAAAAAAATATAAAATATACTATCATCTCTTCAATATATATTAAATAATATATTAAGTAAAATATATATATATATATATTAAATATATTTTTCTGCGATGCGAGGCTCGCGGGTGATATACTAGTTGATATATAATTTGGAAGTTTGTATTTTTCTATTTCTAATAATGGCCTTATGTGTCTAATTAACATTGTAGAAATGTTGCATAAATCAAAATTGAATTAATAAAAAAATGTTAAATATCTAATAAAACCAAATTTATTCAATAGTATAACAATGAAAGCTGTCGTAATTAATATCATTGAGTTCTATAAAATGCCAGGACCCTCTTTAGTCTTTACCATGCTTTTCCTGTTTTGTCCGTATCAATTATGAAATAGTTTGTTAAGTTGTAATAATCACGAAAATGACAATTATAAGAAAGATAAATTCTTTAAAATTTAAACGATTTAAAAAGAAATGTAAATTAATGGTCTTTTTATTTGTTTCCTTGAATAATGGCAAAGGAGATATACTATTTGTAAAAGATATCAATTCTGTGAAAAAATATTATGATAGTATATATTGAGAAATTTGAACAAAAAAGCATATATACAAATATAATTAAATACACTTATATTATAGTTCGATCAAATATTTATAAGCAAGAATGTATTTATGTATATGTATCCGTAGTTTAATATGGAAGATGGGTTATAAATAGTTTTTAAGGAAGCTCATAATTCATTTCGAAATTTATATGTCAGGTCGTAATTGGTTGATGATACCTAATAGACACATTTATGGGAAAAAAATCCGAACCTAAAATACCAAACCGAAAAAGAAAAACCAAATATAAAATATAAAATTTTCATATCCGAAAACTTGAATCCAAATCCAAACCAAACCCGAAAATTTATAAATTCCAGATAGGTATCCGAAATACAATTATATACCAATATATATTAATTTTATTAAGATTTTATATAAACTAATTACCTAAAGTATAATTATAAACTCAAAAATATTAATTAGTTTAAAATTATAATAACTAATATACTCAAAATAACTGAATATTTTTAAAATATTTGTGAAATTAAATAAAAATTTTGTTCAAGTATTTTAGGTATTTTAAGTAAAATTTAATAAATACTAATCTGAGTAAACATGATATTATCTTAGCTATATTGTATTATGATATTTTTAGATATTTACATATTGTAATTTTTATTTTCAGATTTTTATATGTATTATTTGTTAAGAATCGAACCAAATCTGAACCGAACACGAAAAAGAAGAACCGAATTCAAATCCGATTCAAAATACTATAAGTATCTATATAGGTACAAAATATCTCTACCCGAAAAACATAAATCCGGTCGGATACTACTCCAATCCGAACCGAATACCCGAACGTCCATACCTATACACATATTTATCTCCACGTAACATGTAAATATAAGTGTATAATTGTCACGTCGTATTTTCTAGTATATTATATACTAAATTTATTCTTCTAATAATAATTCTCTATTTGAATTTGGAAATACTAATGATTTCAAAGAAAAGGAGATTGAGACCACAACTGAAACCAGTGGTCTCCCCTCATCTCATTAAATCCTTTTCTAAATAAAAGAAAACTAAATATTCGTTTCTTAATTACTTATAATTATTTATATATATAATAAATGCAAATGTATATAGAGAAAATTTTGAAAGGGACACCCACTACCCTTTTATACCTTCAAAGTTTTGAATTCCTACAATAAATCAAAGTGTATATTCGCATATAATATATGTTATAAGCGCATGAAAACGAATACGACAGAACTATCCTCAACCATGAAACCTGTCGTATGAACAATGTTAACCTCACATCACCTTCCAAGTGGCGCTTTTATTAGTTTATAGAACACGAATACATGTGTTCCTTTAGTTAGCCAGTTAGGTAACGAGTATTAATGATTCACATGTATCTTATCTTTTTAATATCGACATTTTTGTTTTTAATTAATGTTACTCAGTATGCTCTCTACTTGACGTGTTAAAATTACACTATTATATATGTATTATACATATTTGTTTATATTCTTAAAGACAAATTTATACTACCAAAATCAATAATCTAAATAAACCTAATAAATATTAACTAACATATATAACATGAGGTTTCGAAATAAGGAATCATTCCTTTAAAGTTTTGTAAGTAAATTATATTTTAGACATTATCTAGGTAAATAATAGAGATAAGAAGGGAAATGAGAATATGTGACGAGTGGTAAGAGACGAACAATAATAGAACAATAACAAAGGTGGCAAACAAATAATGGCCTACGCTGAAAAAACACGTGATCGAGGTTACAATTATAATATGATCAACAATTATGTTATTTATTGTTGATTTACAATAATATATATATATATATATATATATATATAT
>KE156627.1:72183-87426 GCA_000411055.1 Leavenworthia alabamica
ATGTAAGTTTTGTTTTTATTTTATATTTTGCATTTATAAATTATTTTGGTTAAAGTGAGTTTATAAAATTCATTTGAGTTTAAAAATGTTTGTTATGTTATAGTCATTTGCTAATGATTTAATTTTATGATGCATAAATGCTTATAGATAACTAATATATACATAGCTTGTAGATAAAAAAAACCCTCAATGCATTTTTAAACCCCTCACATTTTTATAAATGTTAAAAATAACTCTAATATCAATTTATTATATACAAAAACAAAACAAAACAATTTTTATATTAAAATATAAAAAAATAAAAAGCTTATAATTTAGAGAAATTCTGTGTAACATCCGTAGTTGTGCGGATGACGTACGTGTGAATTTCCGAAGTGAGATTTACCGGGAATAAGGATTCGAATCACGGAAATCGATACCAGATCTTTGAGGGTTAGATAATTGGATTGAGGAGGATCCAATTGAAATCTGGTGAAGAAAAAGATCGGAATCGAGACGAGTGATTCGGGATCGAACTGGGCCGTTAATGGGCTTCAGCACAATCGGGCTGGATNGGGTTGGTATCCGTTACAGTTTGTATATGTATTTTCCGCTGCATGTACTTATACGTTTATGTATAGTGTATTTTATTATGTATGAAAAAGTTTTTAAAATATTCGGTTTTACTGGTTTATGACGTAACCTCGTGGAGGGGTTGTGTCATTCTGTATAAATTTTAGTTTTGAATTAAACTTTTTTAGGTATAATATATTTTTAAAATGTGTTCCAATAGCTTATACATAAATAATAATCAAATTTTTATTTTAAAATTATATTATTTTATTATCTTAAACAATTCTTATGCATTTATGAAAATATGTCAAAACTAAATCTAAAATTTATTCTGATATTATTTTATCATTAAATAATTTTTTGTATAAAAGTGATTATTTCATGTTATATATATATTTGAATATATTTAAAGTATGATATATATTTAATTTGAATTTTTTAGTTGATGAAAATTCATTTGGGTGGATTACTAAATTTAATAAAAAAATTAAACTAAACTAATTTTTAATATCAAAGTGATATATAATGTTAATAAATTGTTATTTGGTTCAATCACACAAATTTATTAACATCATTCCAAATAAAATTTTATATTATTTGAAAATACATCAATTTTAACACATAAATGTTTTAATTTAAAAACAGAAAATTTGAATATATTATAATAGTTAATCACTATTTAGGTATATTTCAATCTAAACTGAATGAAATTCGAATCTGAATTTTGATAATAATTTTAATCAATTTTTTAAAAATTAAATAAAAAAAATCAAACCTCTAGCTAATTTGAACATAAAAAATTAAGTGTGCTAATCTTTGAAAAAAGTTTTGTTAATAAGACATAATTTTAGAAAAAAAATTTGAACTCTAATTTAGAAAATAAATAAATCAAAATTTTTTAATAAAATATTTTTATTATTATACATAGCTATTACATTACCATTTATTTAAAGACTAGGGTTTAGTTAGAATTTTTTATATGTTTTAAAAAAACATGAGGGTTTTTTTAACCAATTTTATAATTTTCTATTACAAAGATTTGTGACTTATAGCTTTAAGCGATTTAGGTAATTTATTTATTTTATTAATTTATTTAAATAGTTTACTTACCAAAATATCTATAAAAATTTGAGTATATATAATATATATACACTGGAGCTCGTAAGCTTACCATTCACCACTATGACACAATCATGTCCTTGGTTCTTCTTTATAAGCTTCTTAATTCTTCTCTTAGTGTCATAATATTGTAAGAAGAGTTAAAAAAAAGGATTGGACTCTACGTGAAAAAATGAAAACATGTAGTAGCTGTGTGAGTAAGATCCAAGAGCGTTTCTCAATCAGTCTCATATTCAAATGCATCAGAGTTCTCATCAACAGATCTATTTCTTATCTAGTTACATAATTTTACTTTCAGATTTTGCTTTACTTTTTTTATATATATTTTTAAGATCTTGAGTGTTTGTGAGAGGTTATATAATGCCAAGAAAGCCATGTTGTGTTGGAGAAGGGCTGAAGAAAGGGGCGTGGACCACCGAAGAGGACAAGAAACTCATCTCTTACATCTACGACCATGGCGAAGGAGGCTGGCGTGACATTCCCCAAAAAGCTGGTTTATATACATCTCTATATATATATATAAGTTCATATAGTATTTGTTGTGTGTTGTATGATGAATATAGTGTTTGATTAGGGTTGAAACGGTGTGGAAAGAGTTGTAGACTGAGATGGACTAATTATCTAAAACCTGAGGTCAAAAGAGGCGAGTTCAGTTATGAAGAGGAGCAAATTATCATCATGCTTCATGCTTCTCGTGGCAACAAGTACGTTTATATATTTATATACGTGTGCATGGACACTCTAATGTATAATGAGTGTATGAAAAGGTTCAACTTATACTATGTTTGAAGACATAGATCATCGTTTTAATCTTTGTCTTTGGTCTATCTCTCGATCTCTTCTTGTCTTTAGGTGGTCGGTCATAGCCAGACATTTACCTAGAAGAACAGATAATGAGATCAAGAATTACTGGAACACACATCTCAAAAAACGTTTGATCGAACAAGGAATTGATCCCGTCACTCACAAGCCACTAGCTTCTAGTTCAAACCCTAAAGTCACTGAGATTATGACTTCCCAAAATGCCACTAGTTCGGACATGCAATACTCTCGGTCCAGCTCAATGCCTTCTCTGTCTAGTCCTCCTTCTGGTTTCAACATGACTTCCGAGGTGTTGAAGAATAGCAATGATGGAACACATGTGAAGGGAGGTTCCTTGAGTTGCAAGAAACGTTTTAAAAGATCTAGTTCTACATCTAGGTTACTAAACAAAGTTGCAGCTAAGGCTACTTCTATGAAAGAGTTATTGTCGGCTTCAATGGAAGGTAGCTTGAGTCCTACCACAATATCACATGCAAGCTTTGTCAATGGCTTCTCTAAACAGATTCTCAATGAAGAGAATAGTTCTAACGCAACCTTGACAAACACTCTTGCTGAATTCGACCCTTTCTCCGAATCATTATACTCAGATCATGAGATCAATGCTGCTTATGATCTCAGCATGGACCAGGGTTACGATTTCTCACATTTCCTCGAGAAGCTCAAAGGAGATAACAATATGATTGTTGAACATAGTCATGATCTTCTAATGTCCGATGTTTCCCAAGAAGTCTCATCAACTAGCGTTGATGATCAAGAAGACAATATGGTGGGAAACATCGAGGGATGGTCAAATTATCTTGACCATGATTTCATGTATGACATCGACTCAGATTCCCTTCGTATTCAAACAGAGGTTTGAAATCATTTTAAGACGTGAACAATGGTTATGTGTCTGTCTGATAATAACTCGCTTCAACGAGATGATGTATTGATTTGGGTTGTTTAGTATCTTCCCAAAGCTTCATGCATGGTTATTAATAGATTAGTGTTAAATAAGGGTTTATCTTAACCTGGCCATAATAATGTTTTATAATATTTATTATTTTTGTGTGTAACATATGCTTTATTATTGTGTAAAAAATGTTGGATAAATCATAATGTAAATCGAATAAAAGCTTGTTTTATTAATATAAAATTCATAAAAATGGCCATTATTATCATCAATTATGTTCTTTTTGGTTTTCATGATCTTCTTTATTGTTAAATCAATTATTCTTTCGAAATTTACATGCCATAAATGTAGTGGTAATGTAGTGGTAATGTAGTGCCGACAAATCTTGTCTTCAAACGAAATCGAATCTTAATAATCATGCAAAAAAAATTATAATATAAACATGTACATATTACTTAAGGATTATTAATACAACGAACTACTGATTATGATCGATTTATAAAATAAATTTCCTTATTTAATTACATTTTTTTTAAATATAGTTTATATGTATTGGCATGAAATAAAACTTAACATATATTTAGAGTCTTATAATTAAAAAAAAAAAGATTTCTAGAATGTTTTTTTTGCTGACAAATTATTACGTGAAGTCTTACTCACTTTTCGTAAAATGGCTTTTAGACCCCATTCAATATATTTTTTTAGAAAAATAAAATAAAGTGACTCTATGATCTTACAAAGAGCCACAAAAGATTAACATCTTTTTTTTCTTTTTTTTTTGTTATCATATATAAAGAAAACAAAGCTATGTTACAAGACATTCGGATTAATCGGATTAAACGGATCCATTTATTCAGAAATTTTAAAATTTACTGAATGAATAAAAAAAAATTCGGATTAATCGGATCAAAAAAATTTATTTAATCGATTTATTTTATTAAAATTATATAATTTTGTTTCAAAAATTAAATTTTAATCAGAACAACCCGAATAAATTAATTATTTTAAACCGATCCAAAATCCAAATTATAAATAAAATTATATCGATGAACTTATTCACTCATATCCGATTAATCCTAATCCAATCTATTTCAGATTTTACCGATCGGATCCGAACAACCCCATCTGTTCGCTCAGGACTAACTACATCATTATCTCGAATCTTGAGGCATTCATGCTACGTGTCTCTTCTAGAGTGGACTAGATATTATAAAAATGTAGGATGACTATGTATTATAAAAATGTAACCTGAAACTATATGTTGTCTATTTACTACATTTGATCAAAAGGTAAATTCTATTAATGGTATATTCTTATTTTCACACTTTTCAGATTTCATATAGAGTATTACAGTAATGCGAACAAGATAATGGGCCTTCTTGGATTAAAATATGGCCCAAAATATAAACGAATGTGTAATAGAATATATTTTCCAAATTTATTAAATAAACGAAAATGGGTTTTGTTAAATAGAAATATATATAAAAAATACATTCAACAGTTGAATCATTTTTGGAAATCAATCTTTTATATTCTTCAATTTTGCCGGCCAAATATTTTTAAATTTCATATTTTAAAATGGTAAAAAAAGAATTAAACAAAATTTAATTATCATTCCCACAAATTTACAAGTAAGCAACAAAACAGAGCCAACCATTTGAGATAAGCTGAATTGGATCATCCGAAGAAGGAAGACGTTACCCACGAGACTGTAATCGGACGTGGCGGTTTCTCAGATAAATAATAAAGCTTCATTTTTTTGGAAGAGACCAAGGAAGCAGAGTAAAAGGAAAAAGAAAGATTGAGTTTTTATTTGAACCCACCAAACTCCTTCCTTGGAGATTCTAGTAGTGAGATAAACTTGAATCTCTGATTCAAATATGTCTATGAGCTCAGCTGCTTCGTTGTGTTGTTCATCAACCCAAGTCAATGGGTTCAGGCTTAAGCCTGAAAGGTCGCTTCTTTATCAACCCACTTCGTTTTCTTTCTCCAGGTAAATTCATTCTTACTTTTATCTGCTCTCTCAACTCAATAACTAATTTCTCTGATGATTAGAATTGAAATAATGAAACTGTATTGTAGATTTCTCTTTAGAAATCTTGAGTTTGATCCGTCTGATACTAAATTCAGTTTGGTTCTAGTTACTCAGTTTGGTTGAAATTTGCTGAAATTATAAACTCACACTTGTGCAGAAGGAAGAGAACTTATGGTATAGTCAAGGCCTCATCTCGTGTTGATAAGTTTTCCAAAAGTGATATCATTGTTTCTCCCTCAATTCTCTCTGCCAATTTCGCTAAATTAGGCGAGCAGGTTTCTTATTCCTCTTCTTGTGAATGTTTCTTGTTTCAGTCACCTTTTCTTTTGTATAACTTCATTTGTTTTCTGGCTTCTTCCAGGTGAAAGCAGTGGAGTTAGCAGGTTGTGATTGGATTCATGTTGATGTAATGGATGGTCGTTTTGTTCCCAACATTACAATCGGACCTCTCGTTGTTGATGCTTTGCGCCCTGTAACAGATCTTCCTCTTGATGTTCATCTTGTAATGATTTGCTCCTTCTCTTATCTTTCTATGTATAGTTTCTTCATGTTTTAAAGTCACATTTCTGATTAAAGATTCTCTAAAACCAGATGATAGTGGAACCTGAGCAGAGAGTTCCGGATTTTATCAAAGCTGGTGCAGATATAGTTAGTGTACATTGTGAACAGCAATCAACCATTCATTTGCATCGCACTGTCAATCAAGTACTGATACTTTCATGCTTCCACTTTCTTATACTTACTTGTTGACTCTTCTTACAATTGATTGTACCTTGTGCTGCTACAATGGTGTTCAGATCAAAAGCTTAGGAGCTAAAGCTGGAGTTGTCTTAAACCCTGGAACCCCATTGAGTGCCATAGAATATGTCTTAGATGGTGAGTGTTTTTTTGTTCTAACACTTTCACTCACTTTGGTAAGAGATGATCATTCATCTTCTTCTTATTTAAGTATAATTTGTTTCTGGAATCAGTGGTGGATCTGGTCTTGATAATGTCTGTCAACCCCGGGTTTGGTGGACAGAGTTTTATCGAAAGCCAAGTAAAGAAAATCTCGGATTTGAGAAAACTGTGTGCAGAGAAGGTATCACAATTCAGTAACTTCCTCTGAATGCTAGCCTCTTCTCCTCTTCTCAAAACATTTGTCTTGTATGTTTAGGGAGTAAACCCATGGATTGAAGTTGATGGTGGTGTCACTCCAAAGAATGCATACAAGGTGAATCTTGAAAAATCTTCAAAGTTTCATCTTTGGCACAGATTTACTACTGTGGATTACTTCTGTGCTTTAGATTTCTCTAGATTATGAATCTTTTGAGGGTTGTAATAGGTTATTGAGGCTGGAGCAAATGCTCTAGTGGCTGGATCAGCTGTATTTGGAGCTAAGGACTACGCAGAAGGTATAGAGATGAAACCAATATGTATACTTTCTGAACTTAGCCATTAGGAAAATATTCTAACATTGTTCTGTTTGTTTCCTTGAAAAATATACAGCTATAAAAGGAATCAAGACCAGCAAGAAGCCAGAAGCTGTGGCTGTGTAAATGTAAAGACTCTTTAAACTTAGGTTGATGATTTCGCTGTATCTCAATGCCCATGTTAGTAGTATCTTAACACTCTGCTTTCCTTTTACTATTTCTTCTATTTCCTGGAGATCAAATCCTGTTTCCAGGTTTTATCTATGGTCCCTTTGATCTGAGTTGCAATAACTTTTATTTCAGGAACAGTTAAAAAGTCGAAGATGTTCTCCATTCGCCGTAAAATCCATAAGAATCAAACTCAATATTTGCTAAGTAGGCTCCTTTGTACTCTTCTGTACCATTGTCTTGTAGATTGAGGATATGCAAAGTCCATACATTTAGCAATGAAACACTGTAATAAGAAATGCTGTTACATGACTTTGATAAATAAAGCTTTATCCTTATATACAACTAAGAGCCTGAGGCTGAACCAAAATAATTGTGTAAGCTCACAAGATTACAGAGATTTACTCACAGATGGAGAAAAGAAGAGAGATCCATGTATTGCTGTCAATTAGCTGATAGATCCCAAACGGCTTGAATTGGTCAAGAAACAAGCTGATCTTAGATATCCGTTCTCTTGGTAAATCCTAGCTAGCAACTGATTCACCACAAGGCTGGGTAATATCCCAGTTTTGATCATATCACAGTGCAACATCATTGTATCGGTAATACGCTTTTCTTGGAGATGTCCCTTTAACATTGAAATGTAACTCCATAGGTCTGGGGTTATCCCACCAGATCTCATGTCTGAGAAGAATCTGCTAGCTCTAAGAATGTAGCCATTCTGACATAACCCTTGAATCAAGCATGTAAATCCCACATGATTCCAGCAGCTCTTTTGAGCAATGGATTTATCGGTCGCAGCTGTTTTGTTTTCCAGATAAAAATCAATGGCATCAGAGACTCGTCCTTCTTTCCATATTCCATCTACTAAGCAAGCAAATGTGTGATCATTGGGGTAGATTCCAGACTCTAGCATGTCACTATATAGCCTGAGTGCTTCTTTCATGTTGGCCTCCTTGAACTGTGCATCGATTAAAGCTGTGTAAGTTATAACATCAGGAACTATACCTTTGATGATCATCTCAGAGTACAAACCCATAGCAGCTTTTATGTTTCTCACTTTGCAGTAACCGTCGATCAAAGTAGAAAAGGTTATGATGTTGGGTTCTATGCAACTTGATGTCATCTCTGAGCATAAATCCAAAGCCTTCTTCATATTGTACTCTTTACAATACCCAGAAATCAGTGAATTGTAAGTCACAGAGCTCGGAAATATTCTTTCATTCTTCATCCTCTGAAATAATCCAATAGCTTCTGCTAGCCGATCTTCAGTACATAACCCATTGATAAGTATAGTATAGGTGAATACATCAAGTGAAAGATTAAACCTTTCCATCTCGGAACACAACCACATTGCTTCCAACATGTTCCCTGCTCTGCATTGTCCATGAATCAAACAGTTATAAACATATAAATTAGGATCAACCCCAAACTTTAGCATATGCACAAAAAGGTTCCTCGCAGCAACCGATTCACGAGCTTTGCAAAAACCATCAACCAGTGTGCCGAAAATAACAACATTTGGCAACAATTCAGACACCAGAATCTCCTTATACAATGTGTAAGCTTGTCTCACGTTACCAGTCTTGCAGTAACCATCAATTATTGCACTATAAGTATACAAATTTGGAATAACACCATGTTTCTTCATCAACTCAAACATTTTCTCCACTTCATCCATCTTACTTTCCTTGCATAGGTCACGGATGTAAATGGTATAGATATAAACATTAGGCTTCATCCCTCTAGATTTCATTTCATCAAAAAGCTTCTCTTTATTGGAGGAGCAACCTTGTTTGAAACAACATTGAAACAAAACTGAGTAAATATGGACATCAGGGACCAACCCACGAGAGATCATAAGTTGGTAATCAACCCAAACTGAATCAAACCTTCTCCTTTTAACCAGTCCATTCAAAATGGCAAGACAAGCTTTTGAATCCGGTGAGCATCTCATCTCTCGACTTACCCAAAGAGCTTCTTCAAACAAACTCATCTCCATAAACTCCATAATCAATAGATTAAACACCTCGATACTAAATTTCGAAGTTTGAATATCTTCTAGAGCATTGAATAGTCTATAACAAATGTTACTTGGCTCACTGTGGCGTCTGAGACGTTTAATGAGGCTTTTTATCAAACACCTGGCGAGCATATACTTGTGTAATCCAGTTAAAACGTGAATAACAGTCGAAAAAGATTGGAGATCCTTTGTATTGTAGATCATCTTGAGTCTCGAAGATGTTTCGAACATCTTGAGAGCTTCTTCCGTGGATCTGCATTTCAGTATTGCTTCGGCTAAACTCGAAGAAGAAGACGACAAAAAGTGTAACGAAGATGCTGAATTAGACGGAGAAGGAGATTGAGATAACAGTCTTAAGGTGAAAAATTGAAACTTGTAGATATGAGCTGATGTTCTATGTTGAAGAAGCAGAAGCTTCAACATCTGGATGAGGAAATGGTTCGAGTCGGATGGTCAACCTGAGAGAAAGAACTAACTACCTTTAACTATATCGTACTGTGATACTGGTTTATTCCGGTTAGTTTTGGTTAAAGGAGAATTTGTGGACCTTAATAAAAAACGACACGCTGTGCAAGCCTCCATATTCATTAACAACGTGTCATTTTCTTCTAACTGTCAATAAAATAATGTAAAATTAAAAAAACCACGCCGTCTGTGGGGATCGAACCCACGGCCACGTGGTTAAAAGCCACGCGCTCTACCACTGAGCTAAGACGGCACATTTGTATACATATGTATTAGAGGTTAATTATTCGCATTCTTTATCTATGGTAAGGTTTTGTATTCGGCCCAACTAAGCCCAACATATCATCAATAAGGCTTTAGGCTTGTATGAACAAACTATAAGCCTTCAATTTAATAAAATCAGAAATAATAAAATACTTAAACCGGTAATGTAAGAATATTGAGGCATGAAGATGAAGTTTTATATTGGTTATTCACCTAACCACAATGTTGTTCTATGTTCGGTTGTACTAAAGACACCAACACTATCATTATTTTATTTTATATAAGAATAAGAATCAATTGATTGTGATATGTAATTTCTCCATTTATTAAGGCATAGTTTCATCCGAGGGAATACTATTTTCTTATAAATTTAACATTATAAATTTTATTATCTTATATAAAAATAAGAGCAATTCTCTTAAATACCACTAAATTTAGTTTATATTCCATAAATATCATTAAAATTGATTTAAGACAAAATTGTCACTTAATAAGTTAGTTAAATTAGAAATTAAACTTTATTTTTTTAAATTTATATAAATCCTAAACAATACATACTAAACACAAACACTATATATTAAACACTAACCTTAAATACTAAATTCTAAACTCTTTAAATCAAAATTTTAAACCTTAAATAATAAATTCTAAACTCAAACACTAAATATTAAATAATAACCGTAAATACTAAACCCTAACCCCTAAATAATAAATATTAAACTCAAACATTAAATATTAAATTATAACATTAAATAAAAATATATATTTTTTATAAAAAAATGATATTTTTGTCCAAATAAAAAATTAATGTAATTTTGTCCAATAAAATACATTTGATGGTATTAAAGTGAATTACTCTAAAAATAATAAATATAATATTTGTGAAAATACAAATTCAGGAGTTCTTGATAAAACATATAAAAATAACCAAATATAATTGTTTATTTTCTCGGTTAATTACATCTTCTCATGATACTCAACAATAGTAGATAACCTCTATATCGTACAATATGCCATTAATTAGAGAAAAATATTGAGAGTGGATAATAAGAAACTATATAATATTTCTATAATTTATATAATTATATAGTATAACCAAAAATAATAATTTGAAACGAGAAAATTGAAAAGTCTCTAATTACCAAGTCTAAGTCAATAAGACTAAAAACCAAACACATGTCACAGGTTGGACAAAGATTTTGATAGTTTTTTTCTTTATTATTCAAAATCAAATTGTTAGCTTTATTAAAAAAAAGTTTTGTTATATATTATTTTATTGTTACAAAAAATACAATTGTCAGTTAATGTAATGACAACAGTTAAAACTATATAATAAAAGCTCCAATGGTCTAGGCTAAACTTTTTTTGTAAACATTCTTACTTTTTCAATACAGCTCAACTTAGTAGGTTTAGCAAANTTTAGAAAATTTTCACTCAAAAATCATTTAAAGTGTACAATTTATTTTCCAAGATAAATTTAATTATTTAAAATTATACTTTACTCTTTTAAGTTCTTATCATAACTCAATATCTTGAAAGCCAAGTCTTCACTTTTCCCAATCCAGTAATTATTAAGATTTAAATCCAATTAAAACACTCAAAAATTGTATTAAACTAAAAAATTTAATTTATTTTTCCTACCAATATTACCTAAGAAAAAAATCAACATTAATACTCAATTAAACCTAACAAGGAATCATTATTTATATTTTTATAATTGTATTATACTCACAAGAAAAGTCATATTCCATGCAAAAAAAACATTAAAAAATAATTATTATATTTTATTCAAGTAGTCTAAACAACTCCTCATCTTCAGGCAAAAATTGGTTGGCATATACCAATCCACAATTAATTAATTTAGCAAAAAATTATATAATTTTAAAATCCCTTTATAGATGATCATTCAAGAATCACACATCTTCAAAGAAAAATAAATATCAAGAACCAAGAATGAAGAAGACAAGAACCATCATGAGAAGATCAGTCCATACATTCCTCAGAAACTACCACCTTGTCACCACCGCAGCTACCATGATCCTCCCTTTCTCCACCGTTCTCCTCCTTTCTCAGCCTTTCTTCTCCTCCTCTCTTCATACAAGATTCAACATGCTCTTTAGAGGAGCTGGTTTCTCATCTTCTCTTAGCTTCTTCAACATCTTAAGCCTTAAACTCTCACAAACCTTGTCTTCTTCTCTTCTTACTCTCCCTTTCTCTCTCAGTTTCCTCCTCTTCTCAAAAGCTTACGTCATCAAACTTCTATCAAACAAGAACTCTATAGATTCTTCTTCTGTTTACTATCTTCGTCTTCTCAAAACTTACCTTTGTAACTTTTTCTTGCTTCTATATGCAAACTCCTTTGCCTTTGCTTTGTTGTTCTTATCACTCTTTACCTTTGAATCCTTTGGATTCTCTTCTAGAAACTTCTACACTTACATATCTTTATCCTCAGCAATGATCTACTCGTTCATCATAGCTAACACCTTTGTTATATCTAATTTAGCTTTGGTTTCATCACCTTCTTCTTCCTCAGGAGATTACACATCGATTCTTCTCAAAGCATGTGTTCTAATACGTGGAAGAACTTCAACAGCAATAGCTCTTGCTTTACCTACAAATCTTGGCTTAGCTGGACTTGAAGCCTTGTTTCAATACAGAGTCATGAGCTCTTATTACAATGGAGATAGAGATATCATCTACATAGTTCTTGAAGGAAGTTTTATAGCTTACTTATATGCTCTCTTCTTGGTTCTTGACACCATAGTCAACTTTTTATTTTACCAAAGCTGTATCAAGAATGAAGAAGATCAAAAGATAGATAGAGAAGATGAGTATTCAATCAAGATCCAAATCTTTGAAACAGAGAACATGAAGATTAACATCAAATGATAAAAACAGATTATTTTTTATTATTTTAATTTTTTTTTTTGCCACAATGTAAAGTAAAAAAAAACAAAATTATAATTAATACCAAACATGAAATTAACATTTGGTTAAATCTTTCAAGTAGAATTATTCATTGTATTTTTAATATTACTATTTGGTTAAGTTAATGAAGATGTTGACTAGGTTCATATTAACAGAAGTATTTTTGTTTTTAAAGCACAACCTTTCATTTTATAAAGATAATTGAAGAAGAAGTCATAATCATTTTTAAATAATTATTGTATTTTTTATTTTAAAATAAATTCTGAAAATATAATTGTATAAATGAATATAAATTATACAAAAAAAAAACAAAAGGACTAGTGAGAAGTCTACATCACTAATCTCTCTAGTTGAACATGTGGAAATAACCAAAAAAAAAAATATATTCTAATATAATAATTAGTTGTACCTAATGATCTTCTAATGTAAAAAAATGATTAATGAATCTATTTAGCTTTTATAATTTTTAAAATTATTTAAGAGATTATAATAAAATTGCCTCAAAAGATATCAAGAGATTTTAGTAGTTTACCATCGTATTAACTGATAATATTTTCTATTTTAAGGTCGTTAAATAAGGATTTATCTCATTTTTGTTTTAAATTTTAGAAATAAATAAATAAGCAATCGTTACTGGGCTAATGGGCTATTAAAACAGAAGAGCCAGAAGATTCAATGCGCGTTTAGTTATCGATATTAATGGGCTGAGTTAGCGAGGCCCAAAATGTTTGATTTCTAAAACCACATAAACCCTACGTGACTTCATTGGTCAACGACACGACCATTAAAGATCCCTCCAACCACTGGATTTGCTTAAGAATCTGTTTGGTCTCAAGACCAGAAACGGTTTGTCTGAAGTTTAATATTAACAAACCACAATTTTGATACTGTATAAACTTATTTAGTGTCATATTTGAAAGCATTTATTTTGTTTATTTTTCAAAATAACAAAAACAAAAAGAAATAAGAAAACTCAAATGATATTTCACGAAAATATGTGGGTTATTGTTACGAAGTATTATAATTGTAATTAAAAAATTTAAGCAGATTCTTGTGAAGCATCTCAAATTAATAAAACTAGATCAAGGTCAAATTCATATTTAGTTTTTTTTTTTTTAATATCTCAAAAGTATAATATTTCTTATTTAATTATCTTGGAAATTAAAATTTGCTTGAAGGTATGAGAAAATACATTATATCTATGAAATAAAAATTGAAAAACTCAAAAACTATAAAATAAATAGGAAATACTCATAATTATGATTTGAATAACTCTTTTGTGTATCATGATGAACACCATGCATAAATATTGCTGTTTCTTTCTTTTTCTCAAACTAATTTCTAAAATTTTGAGAATAAATAATTTTATATAGACTCAATGGCAAATGAGACGTTGGTTGCTCCAGCCAAGCTTCCCCTCTACCCTAAGGGTCTTCCGCGACTGGTCTCTGTGGCGGCTAGGACCACTCGCATTTATATTTTCTCTTCTTGTTCGGAAATTTGTAATATTGTCGTTGTACAACTTCTCTATCAATAGATTTTGACTTATTTATATTTTATTTAATAACTTTTGATGTGTCTTTTTCCATTTATGTTCAGTGAAAAATAATAAATTCAAGACGTAGTATAATACACTAGTGCATCGTATTATGGATTTCTCATATTTATATATGAACTATTTTTGATGATTTTAGTTTTGTTTATTAATATTGATATATGTGTTCTCTATTTATGACAATTTATGAATGAGAATTCATATGTCGATCCAGGGCTGCATGAAAAATAATAAATTCAAATGTTTTTATACGTAAAAAATGTTACATTATGAGTCTATGGCTTTCTTATATTTGTATTAAATTTTTTTTTTCGATTTCCTATGAAAAATCACAACAAAACACGAACTTGACTTTATATTGATGTGTTCCCTCCAAAATTATGTGTTTTATGGTTATGGAACACCACATAATCAATATATATATAAAGAACTATATAATCTTTAATTAGGTAAAAAATACATCAAGATAATATTTTTAATTTTTGATTATCTCTAAAAAAATTTAACTTGACGTAGTTGTTTAAATCATGCTTTAAAATTCGTTAATTACAAATGAAGCAGAGAAAATAATATAAATATAATCATGTATAACAAAAGAGACTTTGAAGATAAACTCAAAGGAGCGTTAAGATTCGCTGTCAAGAATCTAATGCTAGAAGTTGATTGGCTGAATTAGACAATTACCAATCCAATACTATCCACGTGTCGGAACGACGACAATAGTTAAGTGTCGGCCGTAACTCGAGCGGGTGGGTTAAATATACATCTCATTATCATTTTTGACCATATACTATATAGTTTCGGATTCGAACATGTTTACTCCAATAAATATACATTATCTTGTTTCTCTATTATTTAACGTAGTCCTGGACACTCGGATTTGGATTCAGTTCGGATTTTTCGGTTTTCGGATATCTGAAATAAAACATAACAAAATCCGAACAGAATCCGATTTAATTCGGTTCGGTTTCGGTTCGGATTTTTCGGATTCGGTTTTGTAAAAAAAAA
>KE156627.1:87692-101143 GCA_000411055.1 Leavenworthia alabamica
AAAAAAAATATCTGAAATCAAAACCGAATCTAAAATCCGAAAATTCAAAAACAAATCCGAAAATCAAAGAAAAAATCCGAAAAACCGAAAAAATCCAAAACTCAAAACCCAAAAAACCCAAAATCTCTTAAAAACCAAACCGAAAAATAAAAACATTAAAAAATCTTTGTATAATTCGGTTTATTTCGGATAAACCGAAATTCGATCCGAAACCGAAAAATATTTAATCCATTAACCGATCGGTTTTAACATTTAAATCGGTTCGATTTTGCTTCGGATTTTTTGAATCGATTTTCGAATTTCGGTTTCGGTTTCGGATCTATGCCCATTGCAACTACGTATTACATTAAAAAACTATCAGTAGAAATGTATTTCTTTCTAAATCGGTGAATCACACGCTTTACTTTTAAGACCACCGACTGGTCAATACCACAGCATTTAACTTCGGTGGGGAAGAGTCTGTTGAGAGTAGAATTACGATAATACCCTCGTGAAGGGCTAACACAGGCAATCCATTGCCACACATAAAAACCATTTGACGTTTTTGCAGGGACCATTGTTGAGAGAGAGGAGACAAGAAGGCTCTTTATTATAATAGCTTCAATATGGATCAAAAGATGAGTTGTCGCTGTGAATGTGAAGAGTTCGAAAACGGAAGAAGAACATTTCTCAAGCAAGAAGCCTTCTCAGTTTATTCTCTGCAAACGTGCGTCTTAAGTAACAACAACACATGTACTCCTCTCTCTCTTTCTCTATGTTTCTTGATAAGAACTCTTCTCTGTTTACATTAAAAAGAGACAAAAGTCTCAGACTTCTGTCTTTGTTTCTTACTCTCTCTCTCTGTTTTATCTTTGTTGGTGACTCAGGTCGAATTATGGAGTAGAAGAGCTCACCTGGGAAAATGGGGAATTAACAGTTCATGGTCTAAATGATGAAGTTGTACCAACCACATCAAATAACCTTATATGGACACAAACTCTCAATGGATGTGAGACTTTGGAGTCTGTGGTTCATCAAGCAGCTCTGCAGCAGCCAAGTAAGATGCAGCTACAGAGTCCAAATGGTCCAGACAACGAGAGCAAGGACGGATCTTGTTCAAGAAAACGAGGTTATCCTCAAGAAATAGACCGTTGGTTCTCAGTTCAAGATGAGAGTCATAGAGTTGGTCATAGCGTCACTGCAAGTGCTAGTGTTACCAATATGTCTTTTGAATCTGGTCGTAGCTTGAAGACTACTAGAACCGGAGACATAGACTATTTGCGCTCTGGATCGGTAGGAACCAACAACAACATTACTGAAGAAGATAATTATAACCTAAAGAAGACTTCATTTTACAGGAAACTCAAGATACTGAAGGAGATGAACAAGAGACAAGAGGAGAAGCTAGGAGATCTAATGGACGACGTGGACGAGCAGCAGCAATTCACAACGAATCTGAAAGGGTAAAAATTTATTATGAACAATTCACAAACTTCAGAAGCTGCTTATACTTATACTTAACTGAGTTTGATACAGAGACGACGTGATAGGATAAACCAGAGACTAAGAACACTACAGAAGCTGCTTCCTACTGCAACTAAGGTATCTATGTTTATCCTATAACAACCCAACTTTCAAGTTTAGTACTTTGAGTTATATACAGAGTTATTTGCATATTGCAGGCGGATAAAGTTTCGATCTTAGATGATGTAATTGAACACCTGAAACAGTTACAAGCACAAGTTCAGTTTATGAGCCTAAGAGCTAACTTAACACAACAGATGATGATTCCACAACTATCTCCACCACAATCAGTTCTCAGCATTCAACAACAACAACAACAACAACAGTTTCAGATGTCTTTGTTTGCAACAATGGCGCAAATGGGAATAGGAGGCAGTGGAGGTTTAGTTCCTCCTCAACCATTGATGGTCCCTCCTATAGCTAACAGAGACTGCACCAACGGTTCTTCAGCGGCTTTAACTGATCCTCACAGTGTTTTTCTCGCACAGGTATAACCGCTTTAACTGTTTTTTTTATACACTAGTACAAGTATTGAGCTCTCTGTTTTTGGTCATGTTACTTACAGACAATGAACATGGATCTCTACAATAAAATGGCTGCAGTGATCTATAGACAACAGTCTGATCAGAATACAAAGGTAAAGACAGGCATGCTCTCAAGTTCTGTGAATCATCATGAGAAGAGAGATTAATCTAGCTGAGTGTGTTATTAATCAATATATAGAACTGTAAGAAGAATATTATTTCTTCCTCTTAAATAAGAGCTTTCACTTTGTTAAAGAGAAATATAGATCAGTGGAAAGTGTCTAACTATACAATATGAAGATAAAAACTTGTAGTCTTATGCTTTCTTTCACAAAGATCAAAAGACCATACAAAATATAACAATAGTGAAGAGGGTTAAGGTGGAACCATTTCTAAGAAGTTTCTGAGACGTTTTCTCTAGAATCTTCTATCCGATCATACTGCGAAATCGGCATCAGCAACTTCTAAAACTTTGTGAGTACCAATTGGGTTCACCCCTGGCTTGAACATGTTGCCTTCAACATACCTGAAAAATCAAAACAGATCTCCTTATTGTAAGAATGGAGATTGAAGCAAGAAAACCTTAAAACATTTGGGTGAGAACTTACATTTCTTTGAGGAATGGGTGCTTATAGAATGCATCTGGGACTCTCCCGGTGAATTGGTTGTGATCAAGATACCTAGGTTCATCACCAACATCATGATTCCATGAGCATGTATATTTTATTTTGAATAGGCAAATCTATAAGATTAAGACTTACAGAAATGTTAGTTTAGGAATATGAGCAATGGCAAAAGGAATGTTTCCGATAAATTTGTTGTAAGACAGGTACCTGCAAAACCATTTAAACCGAGATCAGAGACTTGGAGAATAAACATTTGAGTTATTGTGCAGTGTAGAATACTTACACAATCTCTAAGTTTGTCAGATTTGACAGCTGAGCAGGGATCCCTCCCGTCAAATAGTTATTATTCAAGTACCTATTGAATCAAGATTGTAAAACCGAGAAGGCGTTGTGTATTAATCGAATGAAAAAGTTAAGCAAAGGGAAAGATCTGAAGCTTACAAGTTGCGAAGAGATGGGAAACTTCCATCATAACGGATGAGTTCACGTATAGTTCCCACCAAATGGTTGTTACCAACATCTCTGGACAATAACAGAACACAAACCAAACAAGATCAGGGTTGAGACAATGGAAAGTAAGGATAAAAACGTAGAAGATGTGATGTTTACAGGTGGCGGAGGTTTTGTAGCGTCCCCAGTTCTGCAGGAATTCTACCAATGAGCCGGTTTTCTTGAAGATATAAATACCGAAGCTCGGGAAGAGAAGCAAGTTCCTTTGGAATTTCTCCTTTGAAGTTATTGAAGCTCAAGTACCTTAAACATTAAAAGAGAAAAATTATTTGGACACAGACGACAATCATCTTAAGCTAAAAAGAAAGAAACAGAATGGTACTTACAAATGGGTTAGTCTCTTCAGCTCCCCAAGCTCAATGGGAATCACATCTTGTAGTTTATTCCACCTTAGGTTCCTAATGGTTACAACAGAGTAAATGTTTAGTTGAATGATAAAAATAACACACTCTTATCACGTAACTAGTTAGTTCAACATTATATGATTATATCATTTGTAGGAGAGCACAAGGAACATACAATACTTTAAGCCGTTTCAGTCGCCCAATTTGTGGAGGGATTGGACCAGTCAGCTTGTTGTTATGTAGATCCCTGACAAATCAAACCAACCAAAACCATATTATATTTATAACCATCTAAAACATCAAAGCTCTAAAGAATTCTCAGGCATCATAACTAGACTGTAGATAGATAATTCAAAGACTTTGTTACATACAGTCTAGTGAGATCCAAAAGGTTTGTTACTGCAATGGGGAAAGGTCCAACAATAGAAACTGCATAAACTTCTCTGCAAAACTCAAAGAGATATCAAGTTGAGTCAAGCAAAATCAGGTTGATACAGAAGAAGAAAGTAGAACTTACAATTCAGTGATAACCCTATAGTCACCTTGTGTAGAACAGGTGACACCAGACCAAGGTGGAAGGTCTCCATCACCACAAGGATCATCACCAACCCATGAATAAACCACTCTCCATCCCAAAGAGGCTTTGATTTCATTCAAAGCTTTCACTGTGCACAAGATCAAACATAAGATTAACTTAAAGGAAAGCTAAATCATCTGAGCATGAGCTTATAAGATACAGTAGTTAGCTATAGAACCAAAACATTGAGACTATATAAAAAAAACATTAGCAGATCCAGTTATTGTTATTAAGACATATGTTGTCTCCAAGTTTCAGCTCAGATAAGAAAGAGAAAAAAAAGAATCGAACTTGCGTATAAATTATGAAAATTGAATAAGTAATAGAATGAATCTAGATAAATGGATAGTTTCCAAATCTGTTAAGAGCTATAAATAAATCAAACAATGGGGATCGATCCATAACACACAAAAGCAAAATTTTACCATCTCGCTTCAATGTCTTGGAGTGAGCAAGAGAAAACAAGATAGAGAAGACGATGCAGATCACAAGTAGCTCACAGCGAGAAGCCATGGTTTTTTTTGCTTAACAGCCAAAGTGAAAGAGAAAAAAAGGATCTAAGTGGAGACGAGCCAAATTAAAAATGCCATTTTTTCCACTCTAGCTTCTGACTTCTGAGATTCGTAAACCGCTTCTCACCGACGGGTCTAGTAAACCGCTTAACACATAATTGATCAATTTAACGGGCCTCTATGTCTGGCCCATTCTAAACCCTCTTAATTCGATTATAAAATGTGAAATCAAATTAAAATCTAATCCGGTTATTAGATCATTTCCCCCGGTTTATTTTTTGGTTAACCTAACCTAGGTGACCTATATACCCCAACCAAGACCTGTTCTACACCTGCGAACAGAAAACCTCAACGTCGAGCTCGGAGAAGTAATAACCTCCGGCCATTTCATTTCGGTATGTATAAAGATTCAGAGCTCGATTTTTATCAAATTCTATGCTTATTGTACTATTTCTATATGTGAATTTGGTCTGATCTTCTTATGATTCAGCTATTTTTAGTCTCCTTTGGTTTTTGCTGCAATTTCATCGATTTTAGGGATTAAAAAAACTGCGTTTTTAACCTTTGGTTATCTTCTCGACTTGCTTTTAGTTTAATGGGTTCTGTTCTGGAGAAAATTAGCTTCTTTAGCTTTTTATAATTGTCATATGTCATAAGTATTTATCTTTTAGCTCTTATCTTCACTTCTCTTCCTTTGTCTGAAACTGTAAGCAGGGTTTGTACAATCAAGAGTTAGTTTTTCAGTCCTTGTAATGGCATCTAGAAGTGAAATTCTCAGTCTCTGCCGTTCCCTGCTTCGAGCTGGACATAAATTCCCTGACTACAACATTAGGGCGTATACAAAGCGAAGGACTTTGGATGGGTTCCGAATGAATAAGAATCTAACTGACCCATCCAAGGTGAGTGAGGCTTATGCTGAAGCTAAGGCACAGCTGGAAGTTGTTGAGAGGGTTCTCACGAGTTACTTGGCGTATGCTCCAAAGACCAAGAACATTATGGAAATCAAGATTTAGTAGATGTATGTTGTCATTTCACTATCCTCCAAATCTATTTGCTGTTGTTTGAACTACTTTCTATTAATTGGTTCTTTGAGTATTGATTTGTGAGAGGTTATGATTGGTTGAACAAGTTGTGTTTGTATGTGATTGTTGATTCCTCTATTCAGAGTTCTTCCCCAGATTGATTTGTGGCACTTCTCATAGTCTCTTTGTTTTATGGCTTCAGACATTTGACAAGTGAAGAAGAGGACATTGTAAGAGAGGTATCTTTTGGTTTAGAGCAGAGAGATAGACTTAAAGGAAATGAAGAGTTTCTTCTGGCTTTGTTATTCTTCTTAATAATCTCACACGATTATGCAGTTACTGCATCTGTTTGTTTCTGTATCTTATGACATTTAGTAATGATACTGTATGATACAATAAGTTTTTGCTTTTGTTTAAAGAACAAGTTCATGGAGAATTAAACAAGAGAGGAAGGAGTGTAATGAACAACACTCCGGGCTAACCGTTTTAAACCGTTTTAAATTTTACATCCGTGTCTAACCGGGCTCGGTTTTGTTAATGGATTTATATAAACAAAAATAGAACTTTTAACAAAAACAATAAAGAAGCTAGATTCAACCTAAAGGAATAAAGGCCGATACAGTAAACCCTCCGTCGGAGCTCAGATCACGACCAGCTAAGAGGGAGTGAGTGTGAGAAAGAGAGACGAAGATGGTAGGCGTTGAAAAGAGGTCGGAGATGATGCATAATCTCTTCGGTGATCAATCTGAGGAAGAAGAGATCGATTCCGAACATGATGAATCCAATCCTCACCCCAACTACGCTTCCGTAAATTTTCTCCCGATTGCTTACGTTTTTCTATTGCTCACGGCCGTTGTTTTCATGAATTTACTTACACCTTGGAATGTTTTTGGAAGGCTTTAGGTGAATTGAAAGAATAGTTATTAGGGCCTGATTCTTCATCTTATTTTGAGATCAACGTGATTTTATTGTATGATTTTATGGCGTATGATGCATGAATCATGATGTTGTTTGATTTCTTGGTTTTTGAATCTTCAATATCTGTGAAAATGTGGCTCAACTTTCCAATTTAAACACCAATAGGATGAGGCTGAGGGTGGGGTGGAGCTTGAAGGAGAAGGTGAAGCGGAGGTTGAAGTTCACGGAGAGTCTGATGGGGAACAAGGTGATGTAGAACTTGATCCTGGAGAAAGTGAGGGTGAGAGGGAGCTAAGTTCACAGGAGGTTGATGTTGTTGATCCACAAGAGGAAAGTGAAGCAAGAGATACTGATAGTGATAACAAAGAAGAACATGAGGAGAGAGTAGCTACAAACAGGAGACAGAATGTTGTTGAGAGTGGATCAGAGAGGTCTGGTGAAAAACGTTATGAGTCTGAAGATGAAGAGGTTGATCAGATTAGGAGCGCAAGGTACCTCCTTCTTTTTCCTTTTTCTATTTGAAGTTTGGCTCTGTTTTCTTGGTGAGTTTGATAATGTTTGCTAGTCATCTGAGATTCCATGGATTTTATCAATTTTCTTATGGTTCGCTTTGTCTCTCGTAAATGACAAACTGGCATGTTGGGGTAGATCACCTAGTGAGGAGAAAGAAGAGGTTCAAGTTGCACAGTCAGATGTAAATATTCGTAATGTATTTGGATCTTCGGATGATGAAGATGCAGAAGAATATGTTCGGAATGACATTGAGCAGGATGAACATGTAACAACTTATATGATCTTTCAGTTTACAGAATATATGTTTCCTTTCCAGTTTTTAAGTCCTTCTAGAAACCATTACATGTATATATAATGAAGTGTCTAATTTTTCAGAGATCGCCAATTGAAGAGGAAGAGGGTTCTGAGAAGGATCTGAGACCCGATGATATGGTGCTTGATGATATGATCCCTGAAGAGGATCCTCAATACGAGTCGGAAGCTGAGCATGTTGAGACTAGGTACAGGGAGAGGCCAGTTGGTCCCCCTTTGGAATTGGAGGTTCCTTTCCGCCCTCCTCCAGGTGATGCGGTAAAGGTATGTGTGCTTTATGTTGTTAAAATATTATCTGCTTCGAATCTGTAGTTTGTTATGTGATTTTTCCTTTATGATACTTCCAACTCCAAGTTTTCAAAATGTCTCATATCATTGTAGTTAGGAAAAATGAGTACTGATGTCCTTTATGTGGAGAACCATTGCATTGAAACTTGATTCTACATTTACTTAAGAATGAAAAATCATTTATTGTACAGGACAGTGCTATTCGCTCTTCTATTTGGAACCCCCATTTTCTAGTTGTCTGGCTGTAGTCAAGATTTTATAGCTAAAATGTATTTCCTCCCTTTACCTTTACTCTCTTTGTTTTTTTTGCAGATGAACATGATTAGAGTTTCCAATATCATGGGCATTGATCCAAAGCCATTTGATGCAAAAACATTTGTTGAAGAAGACAAATTTGAGAGAGATGAATCTGGAGCAAAGAAGCGTATTCGTTTGGAAAATAATATTGTTCGCCATAGATTTGTTAAGGGTCGAGATGGCAAAACATATGTAAGTGACCACTTTTTCGAACCTATTCTGCTTCTAATCCTTTTGGCGTTATTGGAAATCTGCCCATAAACAAGAGTCTTGTGGTCTTTCTTGGGTTTGTTGCGATGGTTACTTACTGAACTTATTTTCGTATACTTTTGCTGCAGTCTATTAAAGTCATGTTATGTTCATATGCAGAGTGAAAGTAATGCTCGGTTTGTAAGGTGGTCAGATGGAAGTTTACAGCTATTGATTGGTAACGAAGTTCTTGATATAACTGAACAAGATGCAAAACAAGACCAGAATCACCTCTTTCTCAAACATGAAAAGGTGTTATTTCGTTACTCCTTCCACCTTAGTTTTCTGTTGATTTGTAGTTGCTAAAGCCTCCTAGGAGTTGAAAGTATCCTATTAAATCAACTGAATAATTTAATAAGACCCATATGATTGGAAAATTTTCTCATGATGAAACAAATATCTCCAGAGTGATCTAACTTTGATTCTGAGAATAAAACCAACTGTAAGGTATCTCAAGTCTTACCTTATCTGGATGTTGTTGTAGGGGATCCTCCAATCACAAGGAAGAATTTTGAAGAAAATGAGATTTATCCCATCATCTCTAACGTCAAATTCCCATAGGCTTTTGACTGCCCTTGTTGACTCTAGGCACAAGAAGGTCTACAAAGTTAAGAACTGTGTCACTGACATTGACCCTGAGAAGGAGAAGGAGAAGAGAGAAAAGGTAACCCCTTAATTGAACTCAGACAATCCAACTTTAGTTTTTGTTTTTTAAGGTTTGTAGACTTTACTCATTTGACATCTCAAATTCTGAAGGCGGAAAGCCAAAATCTCAAGGCTAGTACAAAACTGAGTCAGGCGAGGGAGAAAATTAAGCGTAAGTACCCACTTCCTGTTGAAAGGAGACAACTTACTACTGGGTACTTGGAAGATGCTCTTGACGAGGTCTGTTTTATTAGTTTATGTTCTTTCCAGTTTCTAAACTAATAATTCGACCAGTAAGTAACAACTGTTTGTTTCTTGGAATCAGGATGAAGAGACAGACCACTATGGTTCCCACCGCTCAAACCGTGGCTATGAGGAGGATCTCGAAGCGGAAGCACAACGAGAACGGCGAATCATGAACGCCAAGAAGGTAAACAAAACAAAAACTCAAAAGACATTACAAATTAAAGAATTTTTTAACCACATCTCCTTGGGGTTAATCCAGAGCCATAAAGGCATGCCAGGGAGGTCTGGAATGACATCGGCCAGACCTTCAAGACGTCAAGTGGAGTATTCTGAGAGTGAGAGAGAGGAATCAGAATATGAGACGGAAGAAGAAGAGGAAGAAGAAAAGTCACCACCCCGTAGAAGGGTCAAGGAACCAGAAGATGAGTATGAAGAAGATGAGGAGGAAGAAGAAGAAGAAGCTGGAAAATCTAACAGATACTCAGAAGAAGACGAAGAAGAGGCGGAGGTACTCAAATTACATAAAATTCTTTAATTAGTCGATAAGATTGTAATGTTATGTTATGGTGTGGTGAAATGTACTTAATGCAGGGTGTTAGAGGAGAGAAGGGACGTGGAAGTAGCAGGAAAAGGAAAGGGATTGAGTCCGATGAGGAGCAGTCTCCGCCGAGAAAAGCTCCTACTCACCGTCGTATGGCCATGGTTTACGATAGTGACGAAGATTAATCGTCGTTTCCACGAAATCGTTTCAGTCTCTCGTTTGTTATAATGTAATCTGAAACTAGACTCGTTGTAATCAAATAATGTTAAGACATTGAATCATGGAGCCGAACTAAGTCAGAAGACATGTCCATATCCGACCCATGTTAATTCGATCGCATAATCCAAATCGTGTAGAAATTAATCTTAAAATACGTACAAAAAAGTCTACACGAGTTAACTTCTTTAATGATACTAAAAAAAAACACTCAAAAGGGTTGAGAAGAGACAAGAGGACATAGAACAAGTAGCAGTCACTCTCATCTCACCACTCCCTCTACTTGCTCTCTCTCTCTCTCTTTTCTCCACAATCTCTAATTCTTCTTCTTGTACAGATCTCTATCTCCATCTCCATTCTTTTCTTTTTTTCTCTATAAAAAGAGCAGTAGCATTCATCTATGGCTGCTCTGGTGCTTTCACTTCTTCTTCTAGCCATGGCTAGCCATTCTAGTAAGAACTTTTAATCTTCTTCAGATTTCTTAACTTAACTTATATCTCTCACCCCTAAGCCTTTGAGTTCTGGTCTTAAAAAAGTATTCTTGTAGCAGTCAAGGGTTTTACTGTGTTCTATCATTTTTTAAAATTAACCATTTTTACAGAACAAAGAAGTATTCATCTCTCTATTAACTAATGTTTAGCTATGTTGTTGTCTTCATAGGTGCCTCATGGTGTGTATGTAAAACAGGTTTGAGTGATTCAGTTCTTCAAAAAACACTAGATTATGCTTGTGGAAATGGAGCAGACTGTAATCCTACTCATCCAAAAGCACCATGTTTCAACCCTGATAATGTTAGAGCTCATTGTAACTATGCTGTCAATAGTTTTTACCAAAAGAAAAGTCAATCTCCTGGCTCTTGTGATTTTGATGGCACTGCTACTCCTACTAACTCTGATCCTAGTTTGTCTCACTTATCCTCATTTTCATTATATATACAATGATAAAAACTATAGAGTAACATTTTCTCTGTGTTGTTGAATCTTTTAATTATAGGTTATTCAGGATGTACATTTCCTACAAGTGCTAGGTATGATTCTGACTTCAGATGGCTTTATCAAGAAATTGAAAGAAAAGTTTTGACTTTTGAGTTTTCTTGAACCAAAATCAAGAATTTGATAACCTTGTTTATATATTGGTGACAGTGGCTCTGGTGGCAGCACAACTATGACACCTGGCACAACCAATCCAAAAGGTAGCTCAACCACCACCACATTTCCTGGTGGAAACAGTCCTTATTCAGGCAATGGAGGTACTACTGGGACAGGGATTAACCCGGATTACTCTATAGAGAGTAGTGCCTTTACTCTCAAGAACTCAAGTGAATTGTTCATCTGTTTTTTCTTGATTGCTTTGAGTGGATTCTCTTCTTTCTTGATGATCTAAGGATGTTAAAATGTTCTCTGGTTTATAGTTATTGTCTTTAAGGACGTAAGTCTAGTTTAGTGGTAATGTATGTCTCTGTGTTTATGAGTCTATGTTATGCTTTTATTATAAGAAGATATAAGCTCTTGTTTTTTAATTTTTGTCTCTTGAGAGTTACTGGCTTAGAGCAATAAAAATATATGAAATTTTAGTATTTGCCTCTTAAATATAATTTAGCGCTTAGGTTTCTATTTTAGTTTGGATTTGTTCGGTTTTGGTTTGGTGTTTAATTATCCGACATAGAAGCCGAAATTTTAACAAAAATTGATCCGGATCAGTTTAATAATCTGAAAAGCCAAACAAAAACTTGAAAAATCCTAAAAACCGACAACCTGAAAATCGTAAACCAAAAATTTAATCCAAAAAAATTTGAACTCTGAAAATTTTAAAAAATTCAAAAATTTAAAAACGTCATTTTCGATAGTGGTATCTTCGTATAAACCAGTAAAATTTAAAAATTTAATATAATTTTAATTAGAGGTTTATATATTTCGATAAAATAAATCCGAACCGAATAATATTTATATATATATAAACAGAGAAGCATAAAAGAAGAGGAAGCATTGAACTATCTCTTCTCTCTCTCTCAAGAAAATAACAGTTTCTTCCATTTCAAGAAACCTAGTTTTACTCAAACACCATTGAAGATCCTTTGATCGATAACAATGGTCAAAAAAAGTGGATCAGAAACTACACTAACTTCTGAACAATCAAAGAACATTAGCCACTCTGTTACTATGGTAAAAACCTTAATCCAATTAATGAAAAAGAAACTTCTAGGTCTCTTTCATGGATTTGTACGTTTTCTTCCGCCGCAAGAAACTATATTTTCTCAATCGTAATCTTAATGTTGTTACATATACAGATAGAGAAGCCTTGTGAGATCTGTGGAAGTAATGCTAATGCTGATATGATAGTAATATGCTACATTTGCAGTGTCACACGAGAACATACGTAAACATTTTTATCATTTTATAATCTCTTTATAACTCCATTTTTTAATATTTATATATATGTTTTCAGATATTGCATGAGAACGATGTTACTAAGTGTTCCATGGATATGGATTTGTGGAGAGTGTTGTTCAATTCCACGTTCAATAAGAGTTAATCAAGCTACTCCAAAATCATTAACAAACACTAATCAAATCATGAGTATAAGTGATTCTTGTGATCATATCTCAAAGACTCATCAACCTTCACATGCATATACAAGTCCAGTTTTAGGTAAATGATGAAATAAACCAATCTTTTTTTTTTTCTCTTTTACTAAATATGTATTAATTAATTTGTGTTATTCATATTTATTATTATATATAGATGAAAAAGATGCTACAACTGTGCTTATGGATTTATCTTCAATTGAAAAGCAGAAGCAACAAGACTCGAATCTTCCTTCTGATTCGGAATCTTCAATTTAAATATTTTTTTCATAAAGGATTGACTTATGAAAAATTTATTTTTTTCTGGTCAAACAGGTCATTTTGATTGGACTTGTTTCAACTATAGACTATACACTTGGTAATAATAACAAACTATATGGTTTAGGATAAATAAGATTCCAAAGGTGTTGGACATTGGCTTTGAAGATGATGAAGAAAGCAGTGACTTAGAGAGTGATCAGAAGATTTAGACAAAACAAGAATCTCCTGTTGTGTTGAATGATCAGAAGATGCTATTTCTCATGGAAGAAACAGAATCAAACATTTAGAGATTGGCTCATGTATGAGTTTAAAACAAATGAAACATTCTCTCAAGGTTCAAATTATTTTCAAGGTAGCAAAAGCAGATAATGATCATGGGATTAAAATATTGAAGGACATGTTTTGCTCAGTTTGATTCAAGCTCTTTTGGCAACATCAGTGTCATCTTCCAAATCCATTGGTCCATTCTCCATTGTTATCTCGTTTTTCTCCATGCTTCCAGATTGAGCTTCATTGCCAAAATGGCCACCAACACCAAACTGAGTATTGTCACTACCGAACTGATAGTTGTTGCTAACTGGGTTTCCTCCAAACTGGTTGTCTCCAGCGAAACCACCGTTGTTGCTACTGTAACTATTGGCACTACTTCCATTGTAGTCACCAACAGCACCTGCACTTGCATTTGAACCCTCACCATAACTGTTGACGCTTGATCCAAAGCCACTGCTTGCACCATATCCACCACCACCACCTCCATGACCAG
>KE156628.1:0-15152 GCA_000411055.1 Leavenworthia alabamica
CGAATATTCGTATTTCCGAATATTCGGAAATTTTCGAATCGAAGCGAATCACAATATTAACTATTCGGCAGAAACAAATCGAATCGCGAATAGTAAAAAATCTCCGAATATTCGCTTCGTGCCCATGCCTAATGTCAACTACAACGTTATGCTGATCTCTAGTAACCAACTGTTCAAAGTCAAATACTTGATTAAATCGGGTAGCTCCGGCTCATCATCTTGACTTACAATTTCGGGCCTTTCGGCCCATAAACTCAGAAGTCGGAAGACCCCATCGATTTGGGAGTTAAAAGCCCAAACCCAATTATATGAGTAAAAGTTAGGCCCAATTTCATAAAAGCCCAAAAAAACAAAATGGTGCCATATCCTTTAGCTCACTGCTTCAACTCGCCTACTCTCTTCTTCTTCCTCCTTTCTCTCTCTCTCAGAAACAATAATTTAGAGAGAAATAAGTTAGTTTTTGACTATAGCTGTGTAACTTCGGGAAAATTTGTTGCTATGGATTTGATGGTGTCCACAAGCAGTGCTCAGGAAGGGTTTTGTTTGATTAAACAATTTCATCGTGACTGTAAACCAAGTAATAAGCTTGACGTCTTAGGTCGTACGAATACTAGTATTAGGTCTAAGTTATCTCTTGGGTTACGAAAAAGGAATCGGCTTGTTCTTGTTTTCGCTGCCTCTAAGGTTGAGAGTTCTGGTCTTAATGGTAGAGCTCAAAAGTTCGAAACTTCAGCCTCTGGGCATAGTAATAGTAACGGAAATGGTCATTTCAGCTCTGTGAATTCGTCTTTTGTGTTGGAAGATGTGGAGAGTAATAACCATTTGCGGCAGCTGGTTAGAACCGGAGAATTGGAGGAAGGGTTTAAGTTTCTGGAGAACATGGTTTATCACGGTAATGTTCCTGATATCATTCCTTGTACTACATTGATCCGTGGTTTCTGTAGGATGAGTAAGACGAGGAAAGCTGCAAAGATCTTGGAGATACTTGAAGGCTCTGGTGCTGTTCCTGATGTTATAACCTACAATGTCATGATTAGTGGGTATTGTAAAGCTGGGGAGATCAATAATGCTTTATCGGTTCTCGATAGAATGAGTGTATCACCTGATGTTGTCACTTATAATACAATCTTGCGTTCTCTTTGTGATAGTGGGAAACTAAAGCAAGCCATGGAGGTTCTTGATAGGATGTTTCAGAGAAATTGTTATCCGGATGTGATTACTTACACTATATTGATTGAAGCTACTTGTAAAGAGACCGGTGTTGGGCAAGCGATGAAGCTTCTTGATGAAATGAGGGATAGAGGATGTACTCCTGATGTCGTAACTTATAACGTTCTTGTGAATGGTATTTGTAAAGAGGGAAGAGTAGATGAGGCGATTAAGTTTTTGAACGATATGCCATCTTATGGATGTCAGCCGAATGTTATTACACATAACATAATTCTGAGGAGTATGTGTAGTACTGGGAGATGGATGGATGCAGAGAAGCTTCTTGCTGATATGCTTCGAAAAGGCTTTTCGCCTAGTGTTGTCACTTTCAACATCTTGATTAATTTCTTGTGTAGAAAAGGTTTACTTGGCCGAGCAATTGACATTTTGGAGAAGATGCCTAAACATGGATGTCAGCCTAATTCATTGAGTTACAACCCATTGCTTCATGGGTTTTGCAAGGAGAAGAAGATGGATAGGGCTATTGAATATTTAGAGAGAATGGTCTCTCGTGGTTGTTACCCAGACATTGTGACTTACAACACTATGCTTACGGCTTTGTGCAAAGATGGGAAAGTTGAAGTTGCAGTTGAGATACTTAATCAACTTAGTAGCAAGGGATGTTCTCCTGTTCTAATCACTTATAATACTGTTATTGATGGGCTTGCAAAAGCAGGTAAAACAGACAAAGCGATTAAACTGCTCGATGAGATGCGTGCGAAAGATCTGAAGCCTGACACTATCACCTATTCCTCTCTTGTTGGAGGTTTAAGCAGGGAAGGTAAAGTAGACGAAGCCATTAAGTTTTTCCATGAGTTTGAGCGAATGGGCATCAGGCCAAATGCAGTCACCTTTAACTCTATAATGCTTGGACTCTGTAAAACTCGGCAAACGGATCGTGCCATTGATTTCTTAGTTTATATGATCAGCAGAGGTTGTAAACCAACTGAAACATCGTATACGATTCTGATAGAAGGGATAGCCTATGAAGGTATGGCAAAGGAAGCTCTGGAGCTGCTTAATGAGCTTTGTAACAAGGGACTCATGAAGAGAAGCTCTGCTGAGCAAGTTGCAGGGAAGATGTAGTGTTAAGTAGTTCACTCACTAGTCAATCCTCTTGTATTGGTTGTGCTTAAGAGAACATTTTCATTGGTTCCTCTCTACTTTTATGTATTAGGTTCAGTTTTGATTTTATCAGAATTTTGGGTTTTGGAGTTTGCATATCAATATGATTCAGTTGTTATCATATTTGTCTCTCTTAGATTTTAGTTCCCTTTAAATTCCAATGATATGTATAATCTCTTCTTTTATTGAAACCAAATATAAAAAGCAAGACTCATGTCTCTCTTGTCTTGGTAAGCATTAAAATGTATAAACCCTTCCTTAGAATCTGTCTCAAGGATTTGAAGCAAATTTACAGAACTACACACACAAGCTAATGACACTACTCAGTCTTTCTCTGGAAGAACAACGATCCTATTAAGACAGCTATGCCTGTTATAGCTATAGTGAAGAAAAGCGTTTTGTGTGAAACACCGTTCCCATCTCTTCTTCTCCTACCATTTCCATCTCCTTCAGCTGCTCTTGGGATCCTTCTGTAGAATCCATGCCACACGAAACAAGTTTAGCCAAATAAAAGAGATTAATCTCTGAATCAGAAAAGAAAAGAAGTTGTACCTGGATGATTCCACATTGTTGAGAACAGTACCAGGGCATTTAGTTTCATGGTTATATATTTCTCTTAATCTAACATAGCTGTTGCATTGATAACAGAGTTCTGTTCGGTTCCCACATACTTCCTAATAATCGAAAAACCGAGCTGATCAAAAAATACTTTGGTTGGAGAGTAAAAAGCAAAATATTGAAAAGTTAGAGCGAATGAATGAGTACCTGATGTTCAGCAAGATCAACAGCAGGTAATGGGAACTCGCAGAACTCACACGTTACAATTCTCTTGGGACATATTTCTCCTTTATGACTGTCAAAAACCTCACGTTCTATGTTCTCTTTACACATCGAGCATGCTACCTTCTCAATGCAATACAAGACGAATATCGTAAGAGAAAGTAGTTCATTTCCGTAATCAATAACAGTATCTAGAACCATTTACTTACACAAATACTGAGACTGTAACAGAATACAAACTATGTTAGTGAGTCAAATCACTACAAGCTCACAACCCAGTGAGAGAACATTTACATAATAATTGAGAACAGAACCACAATATTAAATTGTGGAAATCTATTTGATCAACATATCTTGACGTAACAGTAGAGAAAGTAAAGATTTCACATGGAGCTAGGCAAAAAGAAGTTGATCCAATCAAAGATTGATAGTTAGTTGTAGAAACTAAACAAATAGAAAAGAACTTAAAGACTGTAGAAAAATGAGAGTACCGGAGCATGTGTGTTCAAGAAGTGTTCCTCAGCATGTTTTTTGGGTACCATATCACCACAAATCTTACATTTTTCTAGATTCCGGGCACAATGTACACGATGCAGATCAATATTTTGTGAAGGAATGTCTCTGTCACTGAAAACATTACGATTATCAGTACGGCGCTTAGCTTACGATACCAGTCACAAGGGATCAACCATTCAAGGTCACCTCAGACTAAGAATCCTATAACTAAAATACACCATCCAGATCAAAGTAATAAAATAAGAAAATTCTAAATCCATATATAGTCTTGGAACTCTGACAAAAACATCAAATGAATTAATAGTAACAAATCAAGCATTTAGTAAGAGGTGAACAAATAAAAACCAAATCTTTTTGCAGAATTTGACTTAGCTGACTCTTTATTACATATATAATCTAGAAGAGATTGTGGAACCAAACTGAATCACACACACAAGTATTTTCAATGAGACAGAGATGATCTCATTTGCAATCACCGACCAATTCTAACTTTTTATTACCGAGACATAAAAAAGCAACCAATCTCTCAAAAAACTCTAATCATATTATATGAAAAAGAAAAGAGAAATCGATAGTTTGGGGAACGTACCAGTGGTTGCATACGATGGTGATCTCTCCAGTCGCAGTCTCCATCGTTGATAGATTGATAACAATTTAGTTTCACAGACAGATGATAAACAAGGGACGACGATCAAACAAAGACCTGACTTACCCAAATTTCAGAACAGATAGAGATAGAGAAGGACCTATTCATTTATTTATTGACAAATATTAAAATTATTATTTTATGAATAATATTGGTTTAACTAAATTATCAGATTAATGAATTGACTTTTCGTGTATAATCCAACCACGGCCATTATATTGTCTTCGTCCCACGCTCCTCTACGCTCGTTGCACTCCACGCGCCTTATTGCATTACCTTTTTTCCAAAGGGATGGGTATTCGGTTCGCTTCTTCAGTTCCTATCCAGAACCGAACCGGAATTAAAACCGTTATTGTAAAATATTCGAACGGTTTTTGTATGTCTAAAACCAAAAAACCAAATCTGAACCAACGAACTGAAAGTAGAACCAAATATCCAAAAATAAAATTATATATATATAAATATTGATTATATTTATATAAAGTATAACTTTTATATTTGGGTACTTCTCTATATTTTAGATATTTTCGAGTATTTCAATTATAGTTCGGATATTTAATTATATTTTAGTTTTTTTTTTTGGTATTTTGATTCTTTTGGTTATGTTGATTACAAATTTATATAGTTAAATTTAGGATACTTTAGATTTATTTTGGATATGTTGTTTCTTTTGGTTATTTTAATTATAAATTTATATAATCAAATTTAGTATATTTTGAATTTTCGGGTATTTTTGTTTATTTAGGTTATTTATATATACAAAATATAGAAATCAAAATGAATCCGAACAAAATATTTTCGAAACTCCATTAAATACATGGAACCATGAAACCAAACCGAAGAAAAACTAAAACGGAACCAATTTTTCTAAAATACCCGAATGGTTCCTATATGCCTAGAACCGAAGAACCGAACTGAAACCGAACCGAATACCCGAACGCCCAAGGCTAGTACATACTAACTATATTTTTTATGAATTTTATTCTTTAAACATTTTATTTAATAGTTGGTCTAAAATGAACGAATTATATTTTTGTTAATTTGTACTCTCTAAAAATCCAAACCAAAAAAAAACAAATTCAAGTATATAAAACTAATCAACAAAATATATTAAAAAAAAATGTAATCCAAATAAAAGAGAAACCAAAAACTATTAAAAAACAGGACAACCTTCGACATGAACACCAGGAGCAGTAGGACAAGAAGCAAGAGGACAGTTCTCACCCTCAGCTCCCCACCAATGACCAATCGATTTAAGATTAATCGTCAAACTAAAGTATAACAACACTCCCATGAAAGCCAACCCTGCATCTAACGCTGCTGACAACACATAATTATACCTCTGCCACCACTTTTTATAGTACTTAAACACATAGTAATTGAATATAACACCAACTATAATCCAACTGTTCAGATTCACACTTGTTGCTGGTGGCATAACAGCTGTTGTACCTAAAAGAACTGGGAGGTTTATATGTGAGATCCATGTTTTTGTTGGAAAGGCTCTTTGAAGAAGCCATACTAGTATAGGTCCTATTAGTCCACCTAAGAAGAACCAGTTTAAGGCTGAGTAGTTTCCTTGTTGACCAAAGATTCTCTTGGGTCCTACTAATCCCCATATTACTGATGCATCAAAGAATACTCTATCACTTGGACATGTCCATGGACTGTTTGGTGGAAGCAACTCTTTCTGGCATATGTTTTCTACTGATGTCAGCATGTACCATGCTACTGATATATTCACTGTTCCTGCTATAACTGTTCCTATGAACTGGACTAAGAACATTGATCTTGGTGGTACCTTCATGTAATGCCCTAGCTTGAAGTCATTAAGGAATGATATAGCTTGTGACATGCTTATGTATCCGTAGGTTTTGAAGACAACGTTAGCTATTGGTCTTCCCGGTAACAACACTCCCATGAGATATTCTGTGATAATGTTTAGACCTGGAGTCTATCAAGTGAGAAAAAAAGACTTAGAAAAGATCCAAGTCATGGTTTGAGGATTGATAGTGGAAGTTGTGATACCTGATTAGTTGTAGCTGTGATTATACTGACTGGTACAGTGAAGGTTACAGCCATGGCAGAAGCTAAAAGAAGTCCCCACCAAGGCATTTGGATTTGTTCTTTCATGAATATGCATAGAACTAAAGATAGAGCTAATGAGAAAACAAGTAGACCATAAAACCACCAACTTGGTATGTCTTTGTACTTCTTCATCAGCCTTGTGTGTATATCCACTTTAGGTGAGGTTGAAGCTCGTAGTTGTTGCCAAATTCCCCTAAAGTAAAAATATTAGTAAACATTGCTAAATCCATAAGTTCATTATTGAACTCTTAGCTTACTTTCCATTGAAGAGAGCAACATGGGTTAGTGTAGAAACAATGGCTGCAAAACCAATCCCATAAGTGACAGCAAAGAATGTACTGAGATAAACTCGACCTTCTTGGTTATACATCACTTCGTCCAGTTCAAACTTATCATTAACAATGGAAGAGATATTGTAAAGCTGACCATGCTGATCAAACAGATCAGATGAGAAAATTGGAAACTTATGTGCTTCATAAAGATTCATTCCCCAATATGATACTGGTATAACCATATACATGATCAGAACATAACCAACGAGAACATTAACGATAGCAAAGAAGGGAGTAACAAGAGGGCTTCCAAGGTAAGCAGCTATAGCAGACCAATCAAGTGCAAATGCACCAAGTCCAAGTCCTGACATTCCAGAACCTATTTGCTGAGCTGTGATAGACTTAGGAAACACCCAACAAACCCAAGATATTGATGATAACGTCAAGAACAAGTAAGCTGGGAAAATATACCAAGCAAAGCTACAAACAAAAGCAATCACAAAGAACTTTCCTCTTGACATTCTCATGTTGTCCTTTTCATGAAGAGCCCTGGATAAAGATAAGAACATATAATATGAAAGTGATATATATACTCTATAAATGAATCATATGAACATACCTAAACAAAGAGACTTGAAGAACACTCGTTGGCCACCACATCTGTGCTGGATCCACCACTAGCTTTCTCATAATACCAGCCCAACCATATCCAAGAATCTAACACAAGAACATATCATCATTCAACTGATCAAAACATTATATAAATAAAGAAAATAAATCTAAAAGAGACCTGTGTAGTGATAACAAGAATCCAACTAGCCAAGAAACTAATCTTCCTTTTATAAAAAGCCATGATGATATCAACAATACAAACAGCATAAGCAGTACCACCTCCAAATCCAGCACCAGCATTAGCAAACATCGAGATCAATACATGTTCTTTGACGTTAAACGGACCCGGGTTAAACGAGAACTCCCACGACCCGATCTTATACTTAGTCTCAGGCAATATCTGAGCCATAATCTTCCCAAGAGGCAATGAGACTACTTGAACAGAGATCATAGTAACCATTAAAGGCTGAGTCCTGTATCCAAAGAACGTGTTGAGAAACGAGAGGAGAACACAAGAGATAATCCCAAGAAACCACATACGAAACGTCCACACAGGTAAAGAAGGATCGTCATGGTTTGATACAGTAAGACGAACCTCCTCCACTGGAGATTCATCATCGTCGTCGTTAATCTCAGGGTGGTGTGATGGAATCGTAGACATTGTTGTGGTGGGTGTAGCTGAAACTAGGGTTATTGAATGAGTCAGAATATTACTGGTGGAATCTTTTATTTATATGAATCTTTAATAATTATTTTTGAGATTTTGTGATTATTTTTCATAGAATCATAACAGGAAAGTATCAAAAATCACTAACACTTTATCATAATGGTCCTTTAATTTAATTTTTTTCAATAAACAAATTAAAATTATGTTGATAATTTTACTTAGTAATATAATCTTATCCCGATGTTTGCCCGATTTATCTTTTAAAAAAAAAATATTTATGACTTTATTCAATTATGCATTACGAAATTTCTGGAGAAATATACGTGATTCAGATTCAGTAATGAATTTTTTTTTTTACATATTTTCTTCAAATATAATATTTTAGAGTATTTATCAAAAACATATGTACAATAAACGATTAATTTAAGAGAAATTCCTTCTAACACCATCAAATATATTTTATTGGACAAAATTACATTGATTTTTTATTTGGATATTATTATCATTTTTTATTAACAATATATTTTTATTAGAAATTATGTTTTTTATAAAAAATATTTTTTATTTATTTAATGTTAGGATTTAATGTTTAATGTTTGAGTTTAATATTTATTATTTATGGATTAAAGTTTAGTATTTATACTTAAAGTTTAGTATTTATTGTTTAGAATTTGTATAATTTTTCTAAAATAAAATCTAATTTTTAATTTACTTGAATTATTAAATGATAATTTTGTACAAAAATTATTTGCTTTCTAGAAAGTAAGTTAAAACTGTAATTTTTATTTATTAAAATTTATTTCTTGGATTTGAATTCACGTCCAAAAATTATCATCGTATTAAATCGAACTTTGTTATACACAAGCTAAGCTTTTTAGGTGCAATGACAAACTCAAACATAGCCATTTTTATTAAATTACACAATAAAACCATAATTTATTACACGAAAAGAAACTAAAGTAGCTAGAGAGGTTCACACACATGTTACATGTATAGGTGAGAGTTAGTAACTTAGTATGTTATGTATTAATAGTATAGCTTGATAATGGGAGATCAACTTCGATATTTGAAACGCCATGTTTTTGCAAAAAAAATATACAATTAATTCATACGCAGGCTTTGTCTTCAAGCTTGTTGATAGAAATAGAAGGTGGAGTAACGTAGTTTCTACAATTATAAGTCGTTATTAATGTATCTGCTTCCATGTCACTGCACTTGGACATGTGAAAATTATTAGAAACCACACAAACTTGTAAAATTTCTTCAGTTTCTTAAATTTTATTTTTACCTCTTCTCTATACGAATCGACCGGAGTTCACAATTATCAAACCTATACAAAAAAAAAGATAATTGAAATCTATATATTATACATTTACACTAATGGTTATATATTTATAATAACTTGGGAGTTTAAGGACCTTGTAAGGAGGCTATCTTCAAGAGGTTTGCCAAATTTTTCATGCAGAGCACAAAGTGTTTGTTGTAAGAAAATACCATGGCTTACTATTGCTATTTCTTTTTCTGGTCTCTCCCATAACCTACACATGTTTTTATTCACTTTATATATAATATGTAAGAAAAAGTCCAAAGAAGAGAAAAGTTCATGGTCACGTACCATTCAAAGAACTGAAGACCTCTAGAGACAACATCTTCTAGTTTTTCTCGTTCCTTGTCTTGCCATAGAACATCTTCATCACTCTTTATCTATAACCATATGAAACCTAATTACTTTATTAAAATTTGATTGAAGAAATGATTTGGTTAGATTAACTAGTACCATTGTAAAGTCGATTTCAGGGAAACAAGTTTGGCTAGTAGTTATACTTGCTCTACGATCACATGGATAAAGTCCCTGACAATGTTGATATATTAGTATTAGATAATTAATTATATATAAGAATTTTTATAATTGTATATTAATTTAAATTTATAAATCTTTAAATAAAAAGAAATGAATATTTAAATAATATACCATGCGTTCTCTACAGATCTCAAGTGCTAGAATTGGAGGTAACTTGTTAGGTTTTGGAATTTCTTTGGATATATTTATATTTTCTTGTCCCCTAAATATTCCAATTGATGTTTCCATTGCTCTGAAATTAAAATAGAACAATGTTATATATTAATCAATTAACAAATGTATAACAATTCCAAAGTATTCAACTTATATTAATTAACAATTATATGAACAACTTGTTTGATGAAGACTTTGGGACCAAAAATAACTTCAAGATTAAAACTATAGAATATAACAAACTACTTCATCATTGTTGACAAATATGAACGTTACATTTGCTTAACCTAAGGTCCATAATTTATTTTCATTGATATTAATATTTACTGTTTACTATATTATAGTACCTGCGCAGGGGAGAGGTAATGACTAACTCGATAGTGTTTAGTAAACCTAATTCAAGAATTTGCTTGCGCCTTTCAGAAGCCTGTGAAATTATCAACAATTAATGTTTCATATGTACAAGATTGAATCTCAAGGTATTATATCAAACCCTACATGTAATAATATATAGTTGTAGATCAAAACCGTAATATCCGACAAACTCGAAAGAAACTCAAAAAAAAAAACCTTCAAAGTATGAAAAAAATATATGGAAGAACACTTATAAATACTTGAAATATTTTTATAGAATTTGAGAAATTAAGATGGAAACTATTTTATTTGAACTTATTTTTATTTTACTTGATTACCAATATACAAACATTCCTTTATAATCTCTAAAACTCTCTAAATAATATCTAAATATTTTAGGTTACAATTATTTAGATTTTTCTAAATTAATATCTACATATTTTCATCTAATAAAATTCTTTAGATAAGCACTTAAAACTTCAAAAAAGTGATGGTAATCTTCAAGATTTTTCTAGAGAAAATTCTAGAATATGAACTTAATTTTGTCCAATAATGAATAATTTGATATTGAACACATAATTATATATACTAAACCCAAAGTAAACTTTAATTAAAATAGTTAGATCTCACCTGTTGAACACCTTTAGGAGAGAGGTGAGCATCAAAAAACTTAGGAGAAAGGTGAACATCAAAAAACTTGTTTGATCCAGTTTTTTCTCTATTCTCTTCTATTGCTACATTATGGATTCCTTGTGCATGCCTCACCTTATTTCATTTCCAATCCAACACATATTACTATATGTCTATATATATATACCTTATACCATTCTCCATATGATGAAATAAATAAATATAAATAAATAAATACAAGACTAACCAAATGAAGGATCTTGAAATTAGGAGATGAGAGATGCAGCGTCGGAGCTCCACTTAAATCCATCTACATAAACTACCATAAATATTTACAAAAACTATTTGTATGATTCTTCTTCTTTTGGTCTCTTCATGTTTGTATCATATCATAAAACATCATATATATATTAATACAGTAGTTATCTACTTCCTCCTAAGCTTCATGGAAGGTTCTGAGAAAAACATCTTGAAGCATATATCTAGTTATCTTCGTTTTTAATGGTTCATAAATAATATTGAATAAATAATATTGAATAGGTCTTATGTCAAGTCTCTTACCGTGTTTTTTGGGGTTATTAAGTGGACTTAGACTATTCTTGTAATAATACCAAATTAACGGTTCACTTTTTTTTTTTTATTGTTAGTAATAATTTTAGAAAATATTTTCTAATTTATTGTTAGTGGAAGTATTTTAATAATTTGTTTTTTAAATGAGTTGAATATGTTTTCATTTAGTTGATTTTCTTTGTTAAAAATAAAAATACATAAATGTAAATCATATGATTTTAATTGAGATTGCATATAATTATAATAACAAACTCATAAATAAACAAGAGGCGACTTACAATATATCTTTCTAAACATTAGGTATCTATATTATTCTTAAATAAATATCATATTGTATGATTGATAAATTCCATTTATTTAATACATTTCCTAACTATAAGTAGATTAAGCAAGAATAAAACAATATAATAAATATTCAGTAATATGTAATTTCTTTAATTTTGATTTAGTCAAAAGACTCGGTCGTTCTTTGAAAATTCTTCCGTGGAAATTTAATTTTCCGTAGATGAATTCAGCCTGAAAAGTAAAATTATAACATAAATTAATGAAAAGGTCAAGAAATGGATAATCACAGTTAAAAAAGTAAATAAATATTACAGTACTAACCCTTTGTCTACAATCACGACAGTACGAATTTCACAATTAGCAAACCTATAAAAATAATATATTAGTGGTCAATATATTATAATAAATTAACAAGTTAAAATATATATATATATACTGAAAAATAAAATAACATAATAGTTGTCAATATATTATAATTAAACAAAGAATTAACAAGTTGAGAAACTTGTGTATAACCTCTTGCAGAGTTCATGTCTAATTGACACGTCACAATCATTTGCGAACACATACAACATATGTTGCAAAACTATACCATGGCTAACAACTGCTACCTCTGTCTCTGGTCTCTTCCATAACCTAATTATATAATATTCATTTATTTTCCAACAATATATTAGCATATTTATTTATTTATATTTCAAGAATTTACGTAAAAATTACCATTTCATGAACTCTAAGCCTCTTGCCAAAATCTCTTCTTCAGACTCTCTAACATCTGGTCTCCATAGGTTATCTTCTTCACTCTCAATCTATAATATGATCCAAAATGTTAGATAAATTACCAACTACATCCTTACATATTTTGACTAAAGTGTATATTATATAGTTTTCCAAGAATATGTTTTAATTATGAAGGAATAGTTGAGAAAGCTATTTGCCTGAGAGAAATCAATGGTAGGGAAAAGAGTTTGATACTCGCTAACGTTTCTTCTCATGTCAGGAGGACGAACTCCCTAAGATCACATACACATTAATATTATATATGTTATAGCTACAATCTATATTTAGTTAACATGAGTTTGTTTAATAAACGATGAATAAATTATATATATATATATGAGATTTCTTCATGTATATATCGAACGTACATTACGGTCTCGAGCAACTTCAAGAGCCAAAATGGGAGGGCTACTTTTAATACACGTTTTGTCTTCATTTCCAAACACTCCAACCGCAGTTTGCATAGTTCTATACGTAATTAATCAAATAACTAATTAGTCCAAGTTACTACAAAACATACATGAACTAATTATGTTCTTTAATGCTTATATGCAAATATATGTTACCTAAACAATGGAGAAGTTACAACTAGCTCGACCCTTTTTAGTAGCCCGCTTGAAACAACTCGTTCGTGGAGGTTCTTAACCTTTAGTAAAACATTAAACAATAAGAACTTATTGTAAAGTTGCACGAATGAGATCTCTTAGTTCTGTCGATTGTGAACTATATATGTGGTTAAGGTTAGATTTTAGGGTTTAGAGTTTACTTGTTGGTGACCATGATCAGTAAGTGGAGCATCAAAGAGATGAGGAGACAACAAAGCATTTCTATCTTTCTCGGCTTCTACATTGTGCAACGCTTGTCCATGTCTCAACTATAATAAAATACAATAAAATAAAACATCATTATTATGCATTATATAAGAATATAATACTTACTAAAATCATATTAAAAGTGGCTTATATATGGAATAACTTGGTTTAATTATGTGATTTACCAAGTGAATGATTTTACAGCTCTCTAAGGGATACAAGAATCTTGCGTCCATTTCTCTACACATTAAAATATTTCATTTAAGAAACATATTGTAAATATAAACAAGAACATTATATATTTATATATTGATAAAAAAATGTTAGAAAAATTAATAGCAAAAATCAAACCTCTATTTGCCTATAATGTTACAAGGGGCTTTGTTTGATCTCGAGGTTATCGTTATAAAGTGATGATATTGATAGGCAAAATAATAGGCTCTCTTATTTTCTTTATATAGTGGAAAATAAAACAAGTTCAAAAAAATTATCATAAATCGAATTGCACGTAATACTTTCATGCAAGATTATAAGTCAAACCCTTTGATCTGACTCATTCTTCGTTTGATTAAACTAATGTAAAACAACGACTGATTTTAAATAAATATGTTATTAATTAACTTATTATTATGTTTATGTATTTATTTTGTTAACCGAGACATCTCAAATCAAAATCTAGATTAATCTTCCGAAATCCTCAAAAAATAATTTATTATTATTAACTTTATGCATAGCAAAAAATATTGAAAACACAATGAAAAATACTCTTAACTTTACTATATTGTAAAAATACTCTTAATCTAGATTACTCATTTGAACTAATACAACAACAATAATAGATACATGAATTATATGAGTATTGCTATATATGAGCCTTGAAATTAGCAAATTCATCTCGTAACAAGTTGAAAGCAGCCGTATTAAACTAGCAATATAAAGACATTATATTATATGGATTTATTTGATTTGTATCTCTTTTTTGGATTACCAAGGAATTGGATTATAATTTGTAACAAATAATTTTCAATATAAATTTTCAACTTTGAATCTAAGAGCCAAATACGGATCGAAATCACGTAGAAAAAGAATTAACAAAAAAAAAAAGACAAAAGACATCATATGAACTCCAAGAAAATTAGTAAATATATATTGCCTTTGAACTTGAAGTCATACTCTTTAGTCGTTACTCGTTTAGCTTTCCAACATTACATTTCCGTTCTCGAGAATATATGACTAATCTAGAACATTTGTAATTAGAAACCACATTATATTAATTATAATTATAATTAGATATTTCTTTCTTAATAAATAATACACAATGAAACTAGTGAAATTACATTAAGTAATCAATGAAAAAAACAATAAGAGAATAAATAAAATAAAATAAAATAAAAATGGAGACAACCAAACTTTAACGTGAAGGCTTTCTTTATTTATAAACCAAACATTACATATGTTTCTTCTGTAGGTAATAAAAGATTTAAAACATCTTCAAACTCTTTTGTCAGAAAAAAAATTAAAAAACATTGTAAATAATAAATATATATATATATAAAGTTCGTAAGACTCTCTTCTCCTATGATGCCACCTCATCTACCCAAACTCTCTACATTTGACACATCAGCATCATTAACTCAATTATTTTTCTTTTTTCTTTTATTATTTTTTCTCATTAACTCACTCATATTCACATCACCATCATTAATTTTTTCTCTTTCCTTTTATTATTCTTTATCATTAACTCAATAATATTTTTAATTTCAAAATTTCTAAAACTCAATTATATATATAT
>KE156628.1:15509-49557 GCA_000411055.1 Leavenworthia alabamica
CCTAATATTATTAAATATAATAATTTAGAAAAATGTTTAAAATTATAATATTATAAAAATAATTTAAAATTTAAGATATTAAATTTAGCTTTAATAGATTTATTTATATAGTTTAGACAAATATTTATTTTAAATATTAATAATTAGTATTCTAATTTATGAATATTTTTCATATTATAATTCAATTTATGATGATCAATTTGGAGATTATTTCGTGTTTTTATATTATGTATTAATTTGTTATAAATTAAATCAAAATATTATTTAAATAGAAATTTAAGAAGAATTAGATCAAATTTTTATATAAGTTCTAATCTTATTGATGATATTTTAATATCTAATTAGAAAAAAAAATTTAAATAGGTTATATGAGAAAAACATATAGAGTTGAATAAATTGTCTTATAAGAGTGTCACATAATCGAACAAGGGATTAATCATTCAATAATATATTGACGGGAGCGTTACGAAGCTTGAATGAAAATTTCAAACTTTTAACAAACATATAAAAATATATGTTATGAAATATAAATTATGATATTCTAAAACATTAACAAATTTATGCAAATTTTTAAACTATATTTGAGAGAATACATTATTAAAGTTTTATAAAATATTTTAGAATGTTCAAGTTAATAAGTGGAATGATATTGAAAATAACAAAGACAAATATAAGAAGATAGTGAACGTTAAATTTAAAATAGATAGTTTAATTTTTGCATATTTGAAAAAAAATAGAGATAATATAATTAAATATTTTTGAGTAAATTTATAAACATATAAAGCGTTTATGGAAAATGATCAATATTGGTGATCTAAAATATGACTTGGAATGAGAGATATTTCACTTTATTTTATGTGATATAGAAGAGAGTAAATAAAAATATATATTTGAAAACTGAATTTATAGATGGTTGGATTATATTAAATTTATGAATACCATGATTGAATTGAGTAATGTGTGCATATAAATATCTAATATGAGATATTGTAATTGTGAATAACATATATTACATATTTATAGAAGAATTTAATTTATAAATGATTGTATTGGACTGAGTAGAGTGTAGGTGTGAGCTTATAATTTAACCAATTGTATTGTCTTTTTAGATTAAATAATTTATACGTTAATACTTTAAAAAAGATCGAATATCATCAACAATATATTTGATATATTAAAAAGTATATATTTATTATAATAGAAATAAACATATATATTTAAATAATTATTATATTAATTAAAAATTACTAATTTGTAAATAAAAATTCGCCCTAAGGCCGGGACACCTCTAGTTATTAAATAAATTTGTAACAAACAAAGCAATGAACCAATTATGGTATATGCTTCTAATCAAGTTCGTATATTACAAAGTTATCAATTTTTTAACCTCTATAAACCTAAAAAATGGACTCTCTCTAATTTTTCTCAACCTTGGCTCTAATTTTCTCTTCAAGTATCTCTGCATCAAGACCATACATTCTGTTCAGAGCTTGCATATTCTCTAGAGTCTCACTTAATGTTCTGCTATCACTCCCATCACATCTCAAATGCTGCATTGGACCATGCAATAGCTTGTTTGTTATTCCTCTGATTAGATCATCTGTTGCTTTCTTCATCTTCTTGTTCATTTCAATTCCCATTTTCGACGAGAATTTCTCAAACTCCGCAGCTATAATTCTCTCTGTGTATCCTCTTAGTTTCTTGATTGTTGGAACTGTCTCCAGTGAATCCCTCCATGCTTCAAAATGTTTTGATTCTTCTGTAATTATAGCTTGAGCTTCCATTGCTTTCCTTACTCTGTCTTCTTTATTCGCAGCAACTACTTCTTTGAGGTCATCCACGTTGTAGACCCGTGCTCCGTCTATTTCAGCAACACAAGACTCAACGTTTCTAGGAACAGAGATATCAACAAAAAGCCTCACATTTCTAACAGGAGGAAGAGTCTTTACTTGCTCCTTTAAAAACAATGGTGTCTCAGATGCTGTGCTTGTAAAGACTACATCTGCTTCTGCAGCACAAGCTAGCATTTCATCAAAGGGTTTATAAATAATCTCAATGCCATGAGGTATCTCTTCGCGGATAGCTGTAACTTTCTCTTCGGTTCTGTTAACAACCACCATTTTGGTGCAGCCTTTAGCAACTAAGTGTTTGATCACAAGCTTCCCCATTTTTCCAGCACCAATTACTAACATTCTAGCAGATGATGCATGTGATGATTCTGGAAGCTTCATGAGAGCAAGTTCGACAGCAGCAGAGCTAACGGAAACAGCTCCAGCAGCGATATTTGTCTCTGTTCTGACTCGCTTACCAACAGTGATAGCGTGTTTAAATAATCCACTTATATTCCTCCCAAAACCATTAACTCCTTGACCAACTTTAACAACTTGTTTAACCTGTGCAAGTATCTGACCTTCTCCTAGAACAAGAGAGTCTAAACCAGCTGAGACTTCAAATATATGTTGTGTAACGTCCCTGTTGTACAATAGAAAACGATGCTGACATATCTCCGAAACAGGGATTCCACTTGTCTGACATCAAAAGACAAATAACATATGTCAACATCTGCCATTGATTGTAAGTTTAGTAAAGAACATTCACAGGGCCACATTCACAAGATGATGCCTTTTAACATAGATGTAGTTAGTTTACACATAAGTAGAAGATCATTCAAGTGACTACTGAGAATAAGCATGGGAAAGGAAAAAACCTTAGACATCCACTCAGTGACTTCTTTAACTCCACGATGCTGAGATAGAGCCAAAACATAAATCTCCAAACGGTTACAGGTACTAAGTACAGCAGCTTCTTCAATATGATTCAAAGCACACAATTCAGAGATAGCTCTTGGCCATTCAGCTTCTGGAATAGCAAGTTTCTCACGCAATTCAACAGGAGCTGTGTGAATGCTAAGCCCAATCACCACAATGCTGCTTCTTTCCTTTGTGTATCCTATAGCAAAAACAAAGCTTTTAGCTTCAAAATGTATATAACTCGATCAATCTACTCCACAAAGCTAAACCCAAAGTAATCTATATGCAACTAAAAAAAATCAGTTAAGAGATTCAATTGCAGAGCAAATGGCGTACTGTCAATAGCAGAAGTTTTAAGCTGTTCTAGAGCCATAACGCTGGCGGACTTAGACGCAGAAAGCTCACAACGCGCTTTCTGAATTAGACCTCGTCTTGTCCTATTGTTCATCGGAAGAGCACGAATCCCAATTAAACCTAACGGCGACGACGAAGAACATGTTGGATCATGGTGATTATTCGATAATAACTTATCCAGCTTCGTTGTAACGACAAAGGCGCTAGAAGAAACTGCCATAGCTTTTGAGTGTACAAAGCAAATATCTATTTCTCAAATGCCCCTTCGTCTTCTATAATCCAAAACCTAAGAGATCAGGAATCGAGCAGACAAAGAGGGTAATGATGAAGAAGAGAGATTTGTGTGTTTATGAATTGAAAATGATAAAAACAAATTAAATACCTCTCTGGTTCGTGTGTTAGTTGGAGAAGCAAGTGGATCCGGGTCGGATTTAGCGGGTTTTATGATCGGGTCAATTCAAGACCATTATCAAGCGGGTTTTATGATCGGGTCAGTTCAAGACCATTGACCAAAATTTTCTATATGTAATGTGAAAACGGAATCTATTAAATCGGCGTTTGACGAACACGTTTTACTGGCTTTGCTCAGCAATCTCATGCGGTAGCCTCAAAAGTCAACGGCAGACTAATATTGACCAAGTAAGTCAAGAAAATTAATAATCCATTGAATCTCGAACAAAATATTTGTTGATTTCCATATTGGGCCATATGGGCTCAATATTAAAGGACATATGATAGTTTTGTTTATATATGTTATTGGGCCACAGTTGGATTCTACCCTTTCCTTTTCTGATTTTAGGAAGTGAAGAATCTAAACATTGGTCAGTGATCAGTTGAAAACATTAAACCATTCTTGCTTTTAATTTTTTTTTATTTCGTCGATTGATACGAGTATTACAGTGTTTTATGAATGTGAAAACAGCTTTACGATGATTCTATGACATAAATTTTTTTTGACTTGTTTATACGATATTTTCATGATGGATGAGCTCTTTCTGCAACATTCGGATCTTCGACGGACGGTTCTGCAGGTACGACATCTCTTCTGATGGACAAATTCTCCCCGAAACACGAGATCACGACAGACGATATTATCTCCGCACACCGGAATATCTGAAAAGCCTTTACGTCCTTTAATATGTAATAACTGCATTTTCTGAGTTTCGAACCTTAGACCTGATATAAAAGCCTTTAAACCCTTAACAACTTTATATATATATATATATATTTTTTGTTAAATGATTATCCAAAACCGAAAGTTAATACCCTAATTAGTTCCTATATAAAAAAGATTCGCTTACTTGAGTTAAAGTAGAGTAATCAAGTAAAGCTAATACACACTACTTTACAGTGGGACTTGTTCTTGTTGTAAATTGATTTTTTTGTTGTCGGCAATTGTATTTTGATATTTTTCATGGGTTTTAATATTTAATTAAGTCGTAATATAGTGGATATTAATATTGTGGTACGTGTACGACTCACACCACCACTTGATTAACAAAACAATAACGTCATTTTCATATTTCAATATTCCAAAACTCAATCCTTTTCAACCTAAAATTTTCATAATTAATAAACATACTTGATATTAAATGAGACGACTATAGGTTAAAGATCCCTAACCAGTTGATCAAAAAATGGTTAAAGATCCCTATCCCATTTTTTTTAATGTGAGAAATTTACTAAAAATATTTTGTTTAGAATGAAATTTTTATTTCACACAAAATGTTTCGTAACAAGAATTGTATAATTACTTGACGTTGACGTTGCTCTCTTGTGCCGACGTAAATGAAATTACTTTTGAGCCATGGCCGGTCCGGTCCGGTCCGGTTTATACCTAAACTGTGTTTTATCCGTAGACATAAATCCACAAATCACTCCTCTTTTTACGTGCCAACTTTTTTATATTTACAGTTTTGCCCAAATAAATTAAAAATAATAAAACGCTCCTGATTTAGTAAAGTAGATTCCCAAACAGGCCCAATGATCTTCTTCTTCTTTCACCACCTTTTTAGCTTTACTCTCTCTTTACTAGCCAACGAATCAGTGTGTGACGGTGAAGAGAGATGGCTAGTTCAGATCAAATTCGTCTACACCGACCTCATCGCAACCGTCCTCCACTACCACGACCACCTCGTCCGGTTGTATCTCAATCAAAAGTATCGAAGCGTGTACTTCTCCGTGTAGCTTCAGTAGCATGTGGGATTCAATTCGGTTGGGCGCTTCAGCTATCTCTGTTAACACCTTATGTTCAGGAGCTAGGGATTCCACACGCTTGGGCAAGTGTGATTTGGCTATGTGGACCACTCTCTGGTTTATTTGTGCAACCGTTGGTTGGTCATAGTAGTGATAGGTGTAATAGCAAGTACGGTCGTCGGAGACCGTTTATCGTCGTCGGAGCAGTAGCGATTGCTATATCAGTTATGATAATTGCTCATGCGGCGGATATTGGTTGGGCATTTGGGGATAGAGAAGGAGAAATAAGGCCGAGAGCGATTGTGGCGTTTGTTTTAGGGTTTTGGATACTTGATGTTGCTAATAATATGACTCAAGGTCCTTGTAGAGCTCTTCTCGCCGATCTTACTCGTAAATTTCTTACCTTTTTCTTCTCTATTAGTGTTTGGTTTTGATTGGGTCTTCCAATTTTCTTATTTGAATTATTCGTGATTCTCGTGAATGCATTCAGAAAATAAATTTATGATTTTGGGACATAATTTTTAGGTGTTATGTAATAATTACCTAATTGGTCTGTCATCTAACAAAGCTCGTATTTATTGTGGTATGCAAATTTTATTTCGTTTGTTGCTGTATCAAAATGAAAAAAATTGGATCTTTTGGATTAGGAAGAACATATAGATTGATTGAAGTGATAGGGAGAATTTGGAATTGAGATGTGAATAAGAGTGTTAGGATTGAACCATTTTGGTAAATTTCTGGAGTTATCTTAGGTTATGTAATTCACTTTCTTACATTCCTGTTTAATCTCTTTCTTTTTTCAGAAAATGATAATCGCAGGACACGAGTAGCAAATGGCTACTTCTCTCTCTTTATGGCTGTTGGAAACATTCTTGGCTATGCTACTGGATCATACAATGGTTGGTACAAGATCTTTACTTTTACAAAGACTGTTGCATGTAATGTGGAATGTGCCAATCTCAAATCTGCCTTCTACATAGATGTTGTCTTTATTGCCATAACTACTATCCTAAGCATCTCAGCGGCTCATGAGGTACCTCTTGCTTCATTGCCTTCTGCAGCACATGGGCAATCCAGTGGAACAGATGAAGCTTTTCTTTCTGAAGTATTTGGGACTTTCAAATATTTTCCAGGAAGTGTTTGGATAATCTTGCTTGTTACAGCATTGACATGGATTGGTTGGTTTCCATTTATTCTGTTTGATACTGATTGGATGGGTCGAGAGATCTATGGTGGTGAACCAAACATAGGTACTTCTTATAGTTCTGGGGTCAGTATGGGTGCAATTGGTTTGATGTTGAATTCTATTTTACTTGGAATCACTTCGTTGCTTATGGAGAAGCTTTGCAGAAAGTGGGGTGCTGGTTTTATTTGGGGAATATCAAACATCTTAATGGCTATTTGCTTTCTAGCAATGATTATCACCTCATTTGTTGCCTCTCACCTTGGCTACATTGGCCATGAACAACCACCTGCCGGCATCGTATTGGCTGCTGTTTTAATCTTTACGATTCTGGGCATTCCATTGGCTGTAAGTTCCTCCCAAGCTGAAGATATCATGACTATTACTTTGACATGGTGGAATTAATTTATACTTAATCTGTAACTAATGCTATTGTTACTCCTCTGCAGATAACTTATAGCGTCCCATATGCGTTGATTTCCATACGTATTGAATCCTTAGGCCTTGGTCAAGGTGCACATCCTTTTAGTATTATGTTCATTGATTGTACTTTGCAAGTGAGTGGTGTTTATTATAAAAGGTCTATTGTGCAGGCTTATCTTTGGGTGTGCTGAATTTGGCGATAGTCATTCCACAGGTCTGCTCTGTTCCACCATCCTTCTTAGCATCATATTATGCCGCAAATCACTTCCTATTCTTGTTTAAATCGTTATGTGTTTTTGGCATCAAAGTCGATTTCTGTTGTTGAATCATTATGTGTTTGCAGGTAATTGTGTCTGTAGGCAGTGGTCCATGGGATCAACTATTTGGAGGTGGAAATTCACCGGCACTTGCAGTAGGAGCAGCTGCAGGTTTCATTGGAGGAATTGTAGCCATCTTGGCTCTTCCGCGAACAAGGATACAGAAGCCCATCCCTCTCCCTTGAGATCCCATTATTTGTTGTAAGGTATATCACAATTCTTTAACACAAACTACACACTAAGAACTTAACTTGTCACTGATGAATAAAACTGGTTAATGCAAAATAGATGAGTTTTAAGCGAGGAACACGTAAGAGAACTGTAAAGCCGGCAAGGAGATGGAAAACACCTTACTGTGATCCTTGTCAAAAACTCATCCCATGACTAACTTCTTTGCAGTTACTAACACTGTAACACATAATCCCCTTGTCTTTGGGACTATGATCCTTGTAGCCACTTGGAGCCATAGAAGTGTTTACAAGAGAAATAAATAAGACACCATTCAGTTTGTGAGATCTATGTATCTCTCCTTTGTTGGAAGCCCAACTATTTGGGATCTTCTCTGTTTCTTTGTTGTATGTCTAAGTGTTTTACTAGTTTACCATATCATTGTAAAGTAATAAAAACATATGTGCAATGGAGAGTTCCTTGGTTTCTTGATGCTGAAACTGTTGCAAGTAAATTCATGTGTTCTTTATATGCTTTGTACCTAACTCCACATGTGTTGGATTTGGAGAGGCCTTATCTTATAGATATAAAAACATGGTGTTGCCGACTGACTCAGACCTCTCATTCAAAGTCAACTATGGCGGCTTTCAAACTTCCATGTTTTCTAGACGAATGACAAGTATAACGTGTCCGGTTTATATTAGAGACATAACATCTAGTTGCGAAGAATATTCTTTTTAATAAGTTTATATTAATTATGTTATATCATTTTCTTTAATATACTTTATTAAAATGTGATGAAATCTTTTTAACGAGAAAATAAAGATGCAATGACCACTTTATGTTATATTTATAGATTGTATATTTCTAAAGGAATTGGGTTGTTGAAAGCATTCACTATTGAGTATTGGCCATTTGATTCTTCTCATGTCGCCTTCGGATTTACATAAGTGGGTTTTAAGCTTTAGCTGAAATAAATAAAGTAATTACCTTTTTTGTATGAACAAAACACTTTTATATATCACAAAAAAGTTAAGTGAAGTCCACCTGTATTTGTTGAAAGTACCTTTGATCCTCATGTGCATGCACTAACCCTATTATATAAATCCAAAAAAAATAAAAAAAAAATAAAAAAATAAATGATTTGTCTTTTCTTCTACTTCAATTATTGACTAAATTATTTCACGTAAATTTATTTATTATTTTGGTGATGCCCTCTTTTTCCACGAAGCTTCCAATGCTGATTTGAAATAAATTAATGACCAAAAATAAAAGATTTTTAAGATAAACTTAAGAATAATGCTAAATTTTATTTATGAATTTAAAAGTTTTGAAAACACATGTTTTTGTTTGGACTCACACTAGTGTCTCTGCTAACGTGGAATCAATTGTTGATTGTCTCCCACCTAATCACAATATGACAAATGAATATTCATTTTATTACTCGTTAATATATTAACAATTATATAAAAAATTATAATTATATTTCATTTTATTGTTTTATGTCGGAAAAAGAAGAGTCAACTAAAAAAGAGTCTGCAAAGTCTATATGAACATAGCACTTATAGAGCGGCAAGATTTAGTTATTAGTCATATAATATTGGATTAGCTAATGTGTACACACACATAATAATGAGATTTATTTTTAAAATTTAATTAGTCATATTTTTTAAATTAAGAATTAAGACGTATAACTACTTCACTCTGGAAAAATTAAAATATTGTAGCAACTCGTGATAAATAAAACTTCTAGAACGAGTTAATTTTTTTATATATATAAAAAAACTATAGAACAAGTGATAATATTAAAAAGACTAGTCAACAATATATTGCAAGCTTTCTAGATTAAGAAAAATTTGGGCCCACAGAAGAAATTTTCTATACATTACAAAATAGTATACAAATCTTGAATGTAGTTTTGTATTTTTGTTGGTTCATTTTAGTGTATTTTTCTTTGTTTTTAGTTAAAATTTTGTGTGTACTGTATTTTAATTAAGTTTTTTTTTTTCAATTTTCATTACTTCATTGTAGGTGTTAGGGCTAGTCTAAATTAATATGTAACACAATAGTGTTTTTGCTTTAGTCAATACTCTGGTTAGTAGATATGGATATGGTTTTGCCTCTCTTTACTATTGATGATTTTTTTTATGGTCAATGAAAAACAAATATATATTATAGATACTACATAACAAGTATAAAGTATCTATCAAAAACACTCATATATTATACATTTCCACACGTTTACTGTATAATCAGAAACTTAAATAGTATTATCAAGGGTCCCTCTTTATAATTCCGTATAATTTCAGTAGCCTATAATTTATTAACAGATAATTTTATGAATAATTTCTTCTAACACCGTCAAATGTAATTTATTGGACAAAAATACATTAATTTTAAATTGGACATAAATACTATTTTTATTAAAATTTATTTTTATTAAAAAAAGTATTTTATTTATTTATTATTAGGGTTTAATATCTAATGTTTGAGTTTATTATTTATTATTTAGTAGTTAGGGTTTAGTATTTATGGTTATAGTTTAGTATTTAGTATTTGGGTTTATTATTTATTATTTAGGGTTTAAAATTTTAATTTAGAGATTACAATTTAGTATTTAAGATTAGTATTTAGTATATAATGTTTGAGTTTAATATTTATTATTTAGGATTTATATTTTTCTTTTTAAATAAAATCTAATTTTTAATTTTATTGAATTATTAAATGGTAAATTTGTATTAAATCAATTTTATTGGTATTTATGAAATATAAAGTAAAATTTGTGGTATCTAAAAGAATTATCCTAATTTTTATTAGACTTTGGGAAAAATAATTATGAATTATCTATGAGACCATTATTATTGTCTTTATATATAATAAATATAAAAGAAAGAAATAAATAATTATTTAAAATGACAATATTGTAAACCAAATTTGAATATTTAATAGTCATACCAGACGATAAGAAACACTTTACTTCAAAGCTTTTTTTTTCTCGCGCCCGCCATTATCAAACACTCTCCTCCTCTAACAAAATTTTCCGATGTGAAAAAACAAGTTTCCGATTAACTCAACTACCTTTAACCGACATGGCTCCGACGTCTTCTCATATTTACACCTTATTTCACCACTTCTCCTTCCTCATCATCTTCTCTCTGTTCTCTGTAGTTTCTTCTGACGATCTCCAAGCTTTACTCAAGCTCAAATCATCATTCGTTGATTCAAATCACGTTTTCTTCGATTCGTGGAAGGTCAACTCCGGTACTGGTCCATGTAGCTTCACTGGAGTAACTTGTGATTCTAGAGGCAACGTTACAGAGATTGATCTCTCCCGTCAAGGCTTATCTGGAGATTTCCCGTTTGAATCTATATGTGAGATTCAGAGTCTTGAGAAACTCTCACTTGGATTCAATTCATTGTCTGGAATAGTTCCTAGTGATTTGAAAAACTGTAATAATCTCAAGTATTTAGATCTTGGGAACAATTTGTTCTCAGGTCCTTTCCCTGAAGTATTCACCTCTCTAACTCAGTTGCAGTATCTGTATTTAAACAACAGTGCGTTTTCCGGCGTCTTTCCGTGGAAATCGCTACAAAACGCAACGAGTCTCGTCGTTTTAAGTCTTGGTGATAATCCGTTTAATACGACGACGTTTCCAGAGGAAGTTGTTTCTCTGAAGAAACTCTCCTGGCTCTACTTATCCAACTGTAGTATCATCGGGAAAATTCCACCGGCGATTGGAGATTTGACTGAGCTTCGGAATTTGGAGATTTCCGATAGTGGACTTACCGGAGATATTCCACCGGAGATCGTGAAACTTACTAATCTCCGGCAGTTAGAGATCTACAACAACTCTTTGACTGGGAAATTTCCAACCGGATTTGGAAACTTGAAGAATCTTACTCGCTTAGATGCTTCCTTAAATTATCTAGAAGGTGATTTAACGGAGCTCAAGTCTCTGACTAATCTCGTTTCTCTACAACTCTTTGGAAACGAATTCTCCGGTGAGATTCCTCCGGAGTTTGGTGAATTCAAATATCTCGTTAATCTCTCTCTCTATACAAACAAGTTAACCGGTTCTTTACCTCAAGGACTCGGTTCACTTGCCGATTTTGATTTCATCGATGCATCAGAGAATCAGTTAACCGGACCGATCCCTCCAGATATGTGCAAAAACGGGAAGATGACAGCTCTGCTTCTCCTTCAAAATAATCTCACAGGCTCAATCCCTGAGTCTTACGCCAACTGTTTGACTTTACAACGGTTCAGAGTTAGTGATAACTCGCTCAACGGAACAGTCCCCACCGGACTTTGGGGTTTACCGAAGCTTGAGATAATCGACTTATCCATGAACAACTTCCAAGGTCCGATCACTTCCGATATTAAAAAGGCTAAAATGCTAGGAACGTTGTATCTAGGGTTCAACAAGTTGTCTGATGAGCTTCCTGAGGAGATAGGTGACGTAGAGTCTTTAACTAAGCTCGAGCTTAACGATAATTTGTTTTCCGGGAAGATTCCAAGCTCCATTGGTAAACTCAAAGGACTTAGCAGTCTAAAGATGCAGAGCAATAGATTCTCCGGTAACGTACCAGACTCTATAGGATCTTGTTCGATGCTCAGCGATGTGAACATGGCTCAGAACTCGTTATCTGGTGAAATCCCACACACACTTGGATATCTTCCGACGCTCAACGCTTTGAATCTTTCTGACAATAAGTTTTCTGGGAGAATCCCAGAGAGTTTGTCGTCTCTAAGGCTTAGCCTTCTTGATCTTTCAAACAACAGATTATCCGGTCCTATCCCTTTGACTTTGTCATCTTATAACGGTAGCTTCAATGGCAATCCTGGACTCTGTAGCATGACGATCAAATCGTTTAACCGGTGTATAAACTCTTCCGGATCGCATAGAGACACTCGTGTTTTCGTGTTATGTGTAGTTTTCGGCTCACTGATCTTGCTTGCTTCTCTAGTGTTTTTCTTGTATCTTAAGAAAACCGAGAAGAAGGAAGCTCGATCCCTTAAACACGAATCTTGGAGTATAAAGTCTTTCAGAAGGATGACTTTCACTGAAGACGATATCATTGATTCTATCAAAGAAGAGAACTTGATCGGTAGAGGAGGTTGTGGCGATGTATACAGAGTAGTACTTGGTGATGGTAAAGAAGTCGCGGTCAAACACATTCGATGTAGTAGTAATCAGAAAAACTTCAGCAGTACATTGCCGATTCTCTCTGAACGAGCACAAAGGTCGAAGGAGTTTGAAACAGAGGTGCAAACGCTAAGCTCGATACGTCACTTAAACGTAGTGAAACTCTATTGTAGCATTACGAGCGATGACTCTAGTTTGCTGGTGTACGAGTACTTGCCTAATGGGAGTTTATGGGACATGCTTCACTCATCCAAGAAGTCGAATCTCGGTTGGGAAACACGGTATGATATAGCTCTTGGTTCAGCAAAAGGGCTTGAGTATTTACATCATGGATACGAGAGACCGGTGATACATCGTGATGTTAAGTCAAGTAACATATTGCTAGATGAGTTCTTGAAACCTAGGATAGCTGATTTTGGTCTTGCCAAGATTCTTCAAGCCAACAATGGTGGTCCAGATTCCACTCAAGTAGTTGCTGGAACCTATGGCTACATTGCTCCAGGTAAAGAGACTTCATCACCTTGTCATAATCTTACATTATGACGCCACACTAAACTAACATTGGGAATTCTTGTTGCAGAGTATGGATACGCTTCGAAAGTGACTGAGAAATGCGATGTGTATAGCTTTGGGGTCGTGTTAATGGAGCTTGTCACAGGGAAAAAGCCTATAGAGACTGAGTTTGGAGAGAGTAAAGACATAGTGAATTGGGTGAGTAACAATCTAAAGAGCAAAGAGAGTGTAACGGAGATTGTGGACAAGAAGATAGGAGAAATGTATAGAGAAGATGCAATCAAGTTGCTGAGAGTTGCGATTCTGTGTACCGCGAGACTACCTGGACTAAGACCAACAATGAGAAGTGTGGTTCAGATGATCGAGGATGCAGAACCATGTAGATTGATGGGGATTGTGATCAGTAAAGAGAGTGATGTTAAGATCAAAGAAATGAGTTGATGATTTGAGGAACAAATCTACGTTTTTGCTCTGGTTTGGTTAAGTATGAAACTTAAGAGAAAGAGCTAGCTAATGTGGTTCATCTAAAGTTATTACGTTGTAAGAGTTTTATATGGAGAATGTGATTGTAAATCATAGGTGATGTAATGATATGTTGTAAACTATTTACTGTAATTGTAGAAGCTTTTGGATTTAGATAATGAAAGACCAAATACTAAGCTAGATGCATTATATTTGTTATCGACATGAAATTTGTATTGGTGCTTTAATACTGTTTAAATAAATTTGATTTGATTTTATTTATAAAAAGTAGTTTTTGTTTCTATATTCAATTTTATTATATTATATATTAGTATGACCTTTTTAAATCGAAAACGAAATCAAATCCAAATTGGATTCTCTAAAAAGTAAACCAAACAAAAAATAAAAAATAAAAAATAAACAAACAAACGAATAATAATATCTTCCCGTGTAATTTGTAAAAGTTGGTCAAATGTACGTGTGCTCTATTATTAATTTATTATTATGTAGTTGCCCATTTTGACCAATAATATATACAAGACAAATTGAAATATATATATTTTATATATATCTTCATCATCACAAGCAGACAATACTCCTTATCTTCATTGTTTCGAACGTTAAAATTCCTATTTTGTTTCTGAAACTGTCTGATTGGTCATAAATCTCTTATAAATGACTTTATTGGCATTAAAATATACTTTTTACATTTTAATTTTCTATCAGATAAAGAAAATCTCATTAGAAGATAGTAAATGAACTCGTCAACGTCACCTACAACAAGTGTTGACATGAGCATTTGCACTATACACGTAACTTAACAACAATATTAAAATATAGTTATTAAACATCTCCAAGAAAGCAAAATTGAAGGATACTTACATCGATAAGAATTAGTATCAACCAAGCAGAATTTACAAGTTTATAAATCTCAAGATGAAAGCAAAACCATTGTTGTGATCAGGTTTTATCAAAGGCTTGTCAACTACTAGTACTGTTAATGCTGTAGTATCTGGATTTTGATATTCGTTTGTCTAAACTCTAAAGGATATTATGAAACAAAAGTATTTGTACGTTTCTCAAAATATATGGAAATAAATCTTGTAAACATTTATTAGAGTCAAAGGTTTAAACCGGTATGGAATATTATTCGAAGAAATAGTTAATGACTAAAATTAACATTTCAGGATTATTTAGTCAAACGTTATTTAATACTCCTTCTGTTTTTGTATAAGTGTCATTTTGACTTATTTCACACCGATTAAAAAAATGTTTGAAAATACAAATATAACCCTATTTAATATATTCTAATTAATGAATAATAACATGAATATAAATGTTCTTAAATATAAATAAAGGGTAAATATGGAAATTAGATGTAAAAACTACATTGGAAAAATAAAATGACACTCTTTCACAAACAAGGAGTACAACATTATTTCATTGATTGCGACAAGAAGTACGGATTTTGAGATAAGATGAAATAAAAAGATAGGCTTTAATTGTATAATTATATTCGGTATGATTATAAATGTTTTTATAAATAGATAAAATACTTCTTGTCGAAAAAAAAAAAGATAAAATACTAAATATATAGCATACAAACACGAATCATACATATAATTAATTTTACACGATGTTATATACTAATTAAGTTATGTATATCTTAGAAAAATAAGTAGCTAGTTAGTCTTAGAACGCGTTATAATAGGATAGCTTACAACTATTAATGGTTAATTTTCGACTAACGTATCATGTGTAATATAAGATAAGATCTATAGCCTTTAACAAAAATAAAATATAGCTAAGAAATTAAGGAATTATTTATCTGTTTTATTCATCTAATTTTATCATTAATACAAGATTCTCTTTAAAAAAGATTCAACGTATAGAGAGATTCTCTTTTCATTAACACTGTCGTAAATGTAATATATCTTCTTTTCAACCTAGACATCAGTTTCTTTTAGAAAACAGATATAAAAAACTATGAAATGTTTTAAGTTCTACAGAACCCAAAAAATTAAAAATATATAAGATTCTCTTAAAATAAAATAATAAGAGGTTGTTTGAAAAACATAGATATTTGTGTGTTGTGGACTCTAAGACGACCTCTCTTCTTTGTTTATTCTCTCACAATGTTAAGTGTAGACGCAAAGCACAAGCTCTCAACGGTGGAGTCCGGTGACGCCACTGTGAAGAACGTCGACGACGATGGTAGAGAGAAGAGAACGGGGACGTTTATGACTGCGACTGCGCACATAATCACAGCAGTGATAGGTTCTGGAGTGTTGTCGTTAGCTTGGGCATTAGCACAGCTTGGTTGGGTGGCAGGAACCATAGCTATGGTCTTGTTCGCCGTCGTCACTTACTACACGTCCATTATGCTCGCTGACTGTTACCGGTCACCGGACCCTGTCACCGGAACACGCAACTACAATTACATGGGAGTTGTCAAAGCTTATCTTGGTATGTCTTTTATATAAAATCATTTTCTTCCTTTTTCATTAATAGTTTTCCAAATATTTTTAATTTTTTATATATATTTTTTTGTTCTTTTAAATATTAATATGAGGAAAAAATAAAAAATAATAGTATTTGACTGTTAAAAATCTACGAATTAAAACTTTATAATATTTAACTATTTTCTACAAATTTTTTAGTATGCAAACTATACGAATATTTTATTTTTCTAAATTAATTAATAAATTGGAATTTAACTGTTTAGGATGATATGGCGTTAAGGATTGTTATAAATAAATTCAATTGTTAACCCCAAAATAAATTTGAATATAAATGCCAAATATTTCCAAATTTAATTTGCCATAAAGCAAAAAATTAATATAACTAATACTATATCATAAAAAATAATAATAAATTTTTAATAACAGGTGGTAGACAGGTGCAACTCTGTGGACTAGCTCAGTACGTAAATCTCGTAGGTGTCTCTGTTGGTTACACCATCACTGCTTCCATAAGCTTAGCGTAAGTTACATAACATATGTTTCATCATCTCAATTATTATGTAATGTTGTGTATATAATACTAAGTTTAAATTGATGTTTTACATTGGTTAGAGCTATTGAGAGATCAAATTGTTTTCATAACAATGGACATAATGCTAAATGTCCAGTGTCACGTTACTCATACATGGCAGCATTTGGGATGGTCCAGATTATTCTAAGCCAGATTCCTAATTTTCATAAGCTCTCATTCATATCAATCGTTGCCGCAGTTATGTCTTTCTCTTATGCTTCTATCGGAATTGGTCTATCCATAGCCACGGTCGCAAGTACAGCTTCTTTTGTTTTGTTTTTTTGTCTCAAACTATATGAAAACTAACGTTGAAAATGTTATAATATGAAAGGTGGTAAGATTGGTAAGACAGAGTTGACAGGGACAGTAATAGGAGTGGACATAACTGCATCTGATAAAGTTTGGAAATCGTTTCAAGCCATTGGAGATATTGCATTTGCTTATGCTTATACTACTGTTCTTACTATTATCCAGGCATGTATTAATGATGATTCCTAGAATCTTTTCATTTTCTTGTTATTTGTATTTAAGTTTTAGTTGGGTTTATAGGACACATTGAAATCGAGTCCACCAGAGAATAAAGTCATGAAGCAAGCAACTCTAGTTGGAGTCTCGACCACAACTGTTTTCTATATCTTATGTGGCTGTATTGGATATGCTGCGTTTGGGAACCAAGCTCCGGGTGACTTCCTTACTGACTTTGGTTTTTTTGAACCTTATTGGCTTGTTGACTTTGCCAATGCTTGCATTGCTCTTCATCTAATCGGTGCATTCCAGGTATATATAACTCACAATAAAACAAAACATATATACATATATATTAGCCCTGCACAAACGGATCGGGTTGTTCGGATCGGATCGGCAAAATCCGAAATAGATCGGATTCGGATTAATCGGATATAGGTGATTAATCTTTAATACTAATTTGAATATATTTAATCTCTATATAACTTGCAGGTATATGCACAGCCTGTATTCGAGTTTGTTGAGAACCAATGCAACAAAAAATGGCCTCAAAACAAATTCATCAACATAGAATATTCATTGAACATACCTTTACTCGGAAGATATCGTGTCAACCTCTTTAGACTTGTTTGGAGAACAATGTATGTGACTATGGCAACACTTGTTGCAATGATATTCCCTTTCTTCAATGCAATCTTGGGTTTGCTCGGGGCATTAGGGTTCTGGCCACTCACAGTTTATTTCCCGGTGTCAATGCACATTGTGCAGAAAAAAGTTAAAAAGTATTCTCCTAGATGGTTAGCCTTGCAGCTTCTTATATTGGTTTGCTTGGTTGTATCGGTCTTAGCCGCTTTAGGATCTATCGTTGGCCTGATAAAACGTGTCAAGACATACAAGCCTTTTCAATAGTGACTTGTGATCTATTTGAATTCTATGTGAACTTGTAGTTATTGTTTCTTTAAGTAGTAAGTTCTGTTGTGTGCTATGGCAAAAACAGAATAAAAATGCAGATTCTAATCGATTTAGTTTTATAATTTTCTTAGAAATACTAGTCGACATTGGATGTTTTGAGTACCATGGGATACTTTATTGCATATCATCAAGCTATAAGCTTGTCCGAGCGAGACCCAAAAACATGAGTCTATGACAGTAATACATTTGCATTGACCATGTCAATAATTAACAACATAACAAAACTGCACAAGCTAGCCACAAAAGTGTGTAGCGAAGAGTATAAGTGTTCAGTTTTCCAAATTCGTGTGAATAAAATAAATTTCAATTTATAATTATTTTCCAAACTCTTTTTGGAACTGTCGGGGAAATTTCAAAACACACAAAATTGTGTCATCAGTTTGGTCTGGTGGGTCCTTTACAAGTGCTATCACTATCTCTATATTGGGCAGTAGTGGATCAAGGCTAATCGTACCTAGTAATACATTTATGTGTTTATCTTCTCTAATGCATTTGGTCCATATTTGTTTATAAAGTCATTTTCAAGGTTTTTGTGGCCGTGGACTCTCACCATAACCAACTCAGTAGCATCTTTTCAACCATCAGATATATATAGGTTACAATCACAATGCTATTCACAAACCAAACCAAACCAAAATTTAAATGCACTTCAGTTAGATTAGAAACCAAGCATTCATTTTTGACTATATAGCATACTTGGATATAAGAATAGATTGAAGCCACACTCATGTTCCAAAGTAGAAACTCACTATGTACAATCCTAATTTGCTAGTGCCTTATCCGGAAGATATTTTTCAAATAAAAAAAAATAACACTCCCAAGGCCATTTGTGACTATTTTCCAGAAATGTAAAAAAAAAAAATTAAAAATCCTTATCTTTTCTTCAGGTGAGCGAGTCATGGCAAAGCTCTTTCCTCATCCGTTGATTAAACAACCTGCAAGCATCCATACTAAGATCAATGGCTGCAGAAAGCGCCACGTAAGCAGCTGCATCTTCCATACAGCTAACGTGCTGTACACTAACCTCTACACAAGGTTTACTACATTTTCCTTCACCTTCCACACTTGCTGACATCACAAATCCTTTATACACGTTCCATGGCCATAATCCGTAACCATAATCGCCACTCCCTCCTCTCGGACTATTCCCCAGCGATGCTCCACCACCACCTCTTGGCGAAGATGATGATGGTGATGATGACGATCCCAATTCAATTGAGAATTTCCCACCTTTGTGAGAGTTAATGGTTGATTCAGCAAGCACGATTCCTGCACCGCTTGATCCATCAGGTATGAGTTCGAATCTGTAGCCGAGACCGTCCGAGGCTCCACCACGTTCCCGCCATGCCTCGAGTCTCCCCCATGGTCTCCAAGTGCAATCTCCTGGACGCAGGATGAGCCATGAACCAGGGTTTGATCGGCTCACACGATCAGTTCCAGGAGATGCAACGAAGGGAGTGACTATTGACGCCATGGCTACTGGAGAACCGGATAAGTCGTGGACAGTTATGGACCATCCTTTTCGTTCTTTCCCTGGACGTTCTCTTTCGCTCCCGAATGAGTTTAGCCNTCAATCAACTTTATAATTAATCTAACCATTTAAATCTCAGTTTTAAAAGTAAAGTTTATACTATGAATAAAAAGTGGTTAAATATCATTCATAAGAGTAAAGTTTTCAATAGATCCGTCACTAAACCAAACCAAACCAAACCAGGAATTCTGATTTTAGTATTTTAGTACTTATTAATCATTTGCGTTGGATCTTATTAAAGCGTAATTAATTCGATATGATTGCTCGGGAAAATATATTTTTGCAATAAGAAATTTTTAAAAATGATCCAATTTTCGATAAATAAGGTGAATATTGATTTCATTGGCCGGAAAACTGACCTTGATCTCTGAGTACGATCACCGGTGTGCCGGAAACTGAATTTGCATGTGAAAACCGGTTGTCGAATATTGCCTTGAATCTGAACGACTTGAGGACTACATTCAGGTTCACCGTCGAACTGAAAAACGAACCTAGGATCAGGTTCCGTTTTCACATTCAGGTGAAACTGAGCTGACGACGACACTTTCCCAGCTCCTTTCCCAACTGATATCCAGCCGTTGTGGAAGACGCAGGGCTTCGATAGCGTACCGGCTAGATCCAACGGTACGGAGACCTTTGCAAGGAGACGACCGGAGTGTACGCCGCAAGCTGCGCCGTCACTTCCTGTGTATATTGAGATCTTAAGACATGGCTTAGAAGCAAAGATAGATCTGGAAGCTAAGCGTTGAATATCAGAGTTGCTGAGATGAAACGTAGCGGCTAGGGTTTGGATCTCCGGAAACTGAGTGGTTTCCAACGGAATGTACGGTATAACGGCGGTTTGCAGCGGGAAGTTTTTGAGTTTGATTTTACAAAAACAAGGAGAAGACGATGGATGCACGACGGAGCTCGTCGTCTTTGCCGCTAAAGGAACTTTCAAAGCTAGATTTCCGATCGTTAAACGGATGAAAGGACAAGGATCCATATCTCTTAACAACAAAATTAAGATCAATTAGGGTTTCTAAAGAGATACAGAAAGAGAAGAAAAATGTGACTAAGGGTTTAAGGAGAACGACATTAATTGCAAGAAACACTGTTTTAGAAGCCACAACATAGAATTAGGCGGATGAAAAGGAGATGACGATAAAACGCAGCGTTAATGGCGCCTCTAGATTATCTCAACAGTCCCAGTCGTCTTCTTCCTTCTCTGTAATGTCTCCAGTTTTTAAGTGGGGACAACATGGAAGCACAAATTACATTTTTTCCATTCTCTATTTTGTTTTCTGATATTTTCCATAATTGTCTAATACATCCTTATGGTTATCCCAACTTAAAAATTAGCACCAAACTTTTTTGATTTAGATTTTAACCCCAAAATGTGGGCTGATATAGTCAATCAGCTTCTACTTTTAAAAGACAGAAAAAATATAGCTGGAGCATAGCTGGGAACAGGCTGGATAAAAGTGCCAGCTCGGACAGAGGTTGACGCTATCCTTTCTCTCTCTACCTGGTCAGTGACCAACCACACAACATTTATAGATTATACGAGTTAGATATATAAAAATTAAATATAATAAAAATTAATATATCATATAATTATAAAACCTTAGAGAGTTTACAAATTTAAATATAGTTATTAAATAGAATTAATAAAGCAGGTCAACAAATTAAAAATAAAGTAGAATTATTTGGAGATTGGACGAGAAATATGCGTGCACGTTTACGACAAATTAGATTTTTAATTAAATATTTGGTTAGATAAGTAGCTTAGGTGAAGCTGAACGAGGATCATGGATGATAGCTGGATATTGCTATCATATATGCATACGCACGTGCATATTTATTTTTATTTTTATAGTATTGTAAAAATGTCAGAAATAATTGAAAGCCCATTAGAGTATTACATAAGCCCAATAAAACGCAAAGTAACTGAAAGCCCACTTGAAGAAGCTCACACGCAGCGTCAGGTTTCGTCCGGAGGAGACGATCTTAGTTGTTGCAACAAAGTGGTGCTGCATTACAGGGAGAAGAAGATGAAGGCGTTAGGGTATTGGTTAATGGTGGTTGGTTCATTGAGATTAGCATCTGTTTGGTTTGGTTTCTTCAATATTTGGGCTCTTCGTCTTGCTGTCTTCTCTCAGACCACCAGTTGAGTTCTTCTCTTCCTTTAATCTCCAACTTCTAACTGTTCTTAATCAATCCGTGTTTCGATTTCGTTATTTTCGTTACAGTGTTTCCATATCCAACTATCTAATGAGTAATGTTGACATAGAATCTGCAGTTACTTCAGATTTCTTCTATTAGTTGACTTCCTTAGTATGAGTGATCCAATGGTGTTTTGTTGTATCAATGAGAAATGATAGTGTCATGTTCATAGGAAACAATTTGTGGATCTTATTGGTTCTTCCAATGCATATAGAATTTAGGATCCCTAAGCTATGAGATTTTGAAAGATAATGAAGAATTAGAATATGAGTTATTTTTTGTTTCCTGGATTTAATCTTTATTTTTGCCATTACATTGTATTTGGAAAGGTCAATGCTTTGTGAATTTAGAAGCCAACTTGATATTTTTAGAAGTAAAGTCTAATTTTGGATTATTTGAACATATATCTTTAGCTATAAAGTTGAGGTAGCTGGAATTGAAAGCAACACATGCTCCATGAACTGATTCACTATTGTTTTGGAACTCGTGTAAATTGTCTATGTTCCATGAAAGCTGTTTAAATCGATCTGATCACTACACTTTTAGTAACTCAAATAGGTCTGGTATATTTCTTGGGTTATCTTGTTCATTGAATCTCTTGAGAGATTATGAACATTTATGCACAATATTGTAGGAAAAAGAGATTTTAGTATTATAAGAATAGAAAATCTAAGCAACATATCCAAGAAAGATATGCAAATCTAAGCAACTAGAATTTGTTTGGCTTTCATTAGAGTTTACAAAGTCCAATGTATAAACTTTTGGTCGGTTCAATATGAAGTTTTTTCTTAAAATACTATTGAAGTAAATCAATGACCAAGTGAAATGTATCTAGATGATATACTAGAAGCAACTTGATGTTTTCTTTTCCTTTAAATGTATCATGAAGTTTTTGGCTTGCAGCAATGTGGCAAGTGTTTTGGAACCTTGTTATGTCATGTAAGTGTAAGGCCACCAGGATGTTAAGTTTATCTATTTAACAAAAAAAAAAAGTAATAAGTTTGCATCATATTAGCTAGCAACATAAAAACATGAAACAAAAAATGGTTTATCAAGAAACAACTAATTTTCATATAGTTTAAGTCTCAATCTTTATAAGTTTCCTCAAGTGATTTCACAAGAGTCATATATATGTCTCGTTATGATTTGAATTGTTTTTGCAGTGAGTGAGGTTCATGGACGAACATTTGGAGTATGGACACTCTTGACCTGCACTCTCTGCTTTCTCTGTGCATTCAACCTCGAAAACAAGCCGTTATACTTGGCTACCTTTCTCTCATTTATATATGCCTTAGGCCATTTTGTGACTGAATACATCTCTTACCAAACAATGACCATAGCTAATCTTTCAACAGTGGGCTTCTTTGCAGGTCTGAACTGTGACAATGACCACTACTAACTCACTCTTGTATCAAATTAGTTAATATAGGTTGCATTTATGGTGTGAATGATCTAAAGACTAAGACCTTTTTTTAACAGGCACATCAATTGTGTGGATGCTCTTGGAATGGAATTCTCTGGAACAACCACACTCCAAACTTTCTTGATGTTTTATCTATATATTTTCTGATTTATTTGATGGAGTTTTCAGACCTTAGACTTGGTCAACTTGAACTATGAGAATACTACAAATTTCATGGATTTAAAAAAAAAAATACACTAGTGGATTGAAGATAACAACTATGGCTCAAAATTGTCAATCATGTGTTGTATAACATCAGCTCCAGCTGAATTAATCATCTTTGTCTTCACCTACAATGTTTTCCAAATTTGATTAAGAAAGCTATTAATATCAATGATGATGATGATATATTGGTTTATAAAGACAATGATGAAAACTAAACCTGAATGGTATTATGAGCGAGAAATCTTTGAAGTGTTCCTCTAAAACTAACATCAACTCTTTCCCAGCTAAGTTTTGTTAACTCTCTTATCATCACCTCTGCAACAACAACAAAAATGTTGCATTACTAATTAGAAACCTGAGAATAAGAACATTTTTTTCCACTGAACTAACCTTCCATATCGAAGTTCTTGAACCCGTTCCCTGATTGATCTTCCTTGTGATTACTTGCAGCTTCAATGTTTACAATGTGAGGATACTTCTCACTGACTGGTACGCGTTGAAGCTGAGAAAGTCAGATGTGAAACTAATTTAGCATAACACAGTACAAGATTATAATATTAAACATATGAAAGTTAACCTTAGGAAGCTCGCTGTGACGCCTTATAGACGATGTACTCCACCCGACAAGGTCTAAGAACAAGGGTGGTTAAGGTTTCAAATGAATTGCAGTAGCCACAAGCTTAATAAGCAGTATATGAATCAGACAAGTAGTGTCACAGTCCATAGAAGTCTGAGAAATAAAGGATACGGTCATAACATGTATTTGCATAAGCAATACGCCGCTTGAAGCATCTCAAAGCAGAACTGTTAAGAGGAAGATGTAATAGTTAACAATATTAGAGATTATATTTGAACTATCCAAATACCTTAATAAGCTATGGAACTCACATGAATTTATGATCTTTAGAATCATGAACCATTCGAATGAGTAATGGAGGTTTTCCACTATCACTATCAGCTAGAAAAAGATGTTTCCCGGTTTTACCAAGACACCAAGACAAACGCGTAGCTAACTTCTCCAAAGTGTGAGATCCAGAAAACAATGGGACCTGATGCAGTTAAAATGCCACACCATTAACCAAATTCTAAGTTCTCATGTTGCTAGTTCATAGCAAATAGTGATGCATAAGGACACATAGGATCTAGACTCAGTTCTAAACATATTGATAGCAGAAACATAAGTTCAAGTCACCTGTTTATGTCCTCTTGAACCAAGATGTGGGGTTGCTGAAGTTATAAAGTACATAGGCTCCAATCCGGCGATTCTCTCTACGTTTTCACTGTTATGTAGAAGCTCTTGTTGAGATTCTTGCTCATAAAGACGCGCAATAGCATATCTAGCAATGAGGCCACCTAAAGAATGTCCTATAAAGGAAATCTTCTGGAGACTTGGGTGACGTTTGATCACTAATCTCACCTAAACAAAAGAGCAAAAAACATGAGATTGAAATATAAGCAGAGGTTTGAGACAGAAACATAAACAAACCTCTTCAGCTAATCTTTCTCCCATAACATCAACACCATCAAAAGTATGTGTTGAATGGTTTCGTTTACTGCCTGCAATAGTTTATCACAAGCCATTAACAAGATGTAAACTTGGATTTTCATGATTAATAGAAGAAACTCACAGTGAACGACGAGATCTTGAGGATACTTTTTGAGCATCTGCTTAGCTGCGAATCTCCAATTCTGAGCACTGTAAAAAAGACATAAATTTATGAAAAAGCTTCAAAATTGAAACAAAAAATGAAGCGAGTAAGGACCTGCCAATGAGACCATTGACCATGACAACTAGGTGAGTTGGCTCAGAGAGTTCCCCAGGGAAATCAACAGTCAAATCAACGTTTCCACTCTTATCAGATTCAGCTCTGAGACAACCCATCCAATACTTTTTATTCTTCTTCTTCATCTCTTTATCACTACTCTTCTTGCTTCTACTCATCTTCATCTTCTTCTTTGACCCACTGATTCCTTCGAAATCAGTTCCAACAAGCTCATCTTCTTCTGTGTTTCTTGGTATCACACTATCTTCTTTCTCCATGATTACGAAATGAAAAGGGAACTATCTATCTGACATTAAAAAATTCTAAAAATTGGAAACTTTATACAGCTTAATTCAAGGTCGCCGCCAAGTTAGGAAAATTAGAAGTTTTGTATGTGATTTGACTTCAAAACAACAAAAGTTCAAAGGCTGTTTTTTTCAGTCGTTAAGCTGGTCCCCATAGACAGCATTGTCTGAAACTCTCATTTGACATTTTCTTTCTTACATATCTTTTCTATTTCTAGAAGAACACATCTAATTAAATAACAATATTCGGTAGTGACAAGCTTATTGGGTAAATTTCTATTATGGTCCTCCAAGTATAAATATATTTCACTACATTAAATATTAATAAAATTATAATTTTTTAATTTATATGTTCAAAAAACACGTGTATGAAAATAGCTTTGTAATTTATTTTGTAATTAATTGTAATTAAGAGTTTAAAAGTGATATGTGCAGTAGTATAATTGAGTAATATTTAATACAATTTTTTTTTTTTTGTCAACATAGTAAACTACTATTTGGTCTTCCAGATCGGAGGGATGTTTTATATCACAATTTTAGTTTTTAAATATAAAGGATATTTTAATTTTAAAGTTTTCACAAAATTGGAAAAAAATATAGCTTATTTTAAACATAGTGTAATTAAAATAAAGAAAAGCCCGGCCCAACTAGCCCACCTAGATAATACCCAGAAACTTCTTGACTATCTCTGTTTGTTTAATCTGAGATTGTTTGACCGTTCTTCTCCCAAGTCTCGCTCGTTGATGTGTATTGGACTTGTTCTTCAAGTAATTACCTTCCTCTGTCTTCTCCAACCTCTCTTCTCTTCTTTATTAATCGAAGGTGATATTTTTAGTTGACTTTTTGTTGTTGTTGTTGATCGATGATATCCGCATTTTAGATTTTGATTTCTCGTTTACTCAATATTTTTTTCAGTACAGACTACGTTCATGGCGGATCGTAACATCGTTATCAATGGTGACTTCTCTGATGGGATTGAACCTTGGTATCCCAATGGATGTGAAGCATTTGTTGTTTCTTCTGACCCATTTACCTCTGATGCAATGTTTGAATCCTCATCTGGTGGCTATGTAGTTGTTACTAACAGAAATGAAACTTGGCAAGGTCTTGAACAAGACATTACAATCCAAGTTTCTCCTGGAATTACGTATACTGTATTAGCTTGTGTTGGTGTCTCTGGTCCTTTCCATGAATCAGCTGAGGTTCTTGCTACTGTCAGGCGTGAATATGAAGATTCACCTACGGATTACTTGTTTATTGGAAAGTACGTTTTTTTATTGTTACATATCTTTGGAAGTTCATTGCAATTTTGTACAGTTTGATGAAAAAATTGGAATTTACTTGCAGAACATATGCCTCAAGGGACAAATGGGTTGATCTCAAGGGAACGTTTTCGATATCAAATATGCCTGATCGTGTTGTTCTCTATCTGGAAGGTCCAGCTCCAGGGAAAGATCTCCTTATACGCTCAGTTACCGTTAAAGACTCCACTTCTTCTAGTGAATTCCAGGTAAATCTATTATGTCTTTCTTTACTGGCCATTGTCATATATAATTTAACTATTCTGGGATTGTTATAGTTTTACATTCCTGAATATGAATAACCCAAACCTTTAGATGAGTAATAGGCTGATAGCTATGTTATTGGAGACTGAGATAGAAGTAACTATCCCGCATCCGAGTTTAGACATTATTCTTATTTCTGGTTGTTTGATCATGAAACTGTATTTAAGCTGTTTGAAATTGAGAGAAGAAATCAACCAAATGAAAGAAGTTCAAATTGCTTCATTGCATGTTCATTGAAGCGTTATATAGCTCACCGAGATCATCTGATTCTATACTGTTTAATCTGGATTACAAGAAACCAGTGAGTGTAACAACATGTATTTTAACATCTTTTTTTGTGGCGTACTATTTCACTACAGGAAACCAGAGAAAACACAGAACCTACCAGTGTTTATCCTTCTGCTTTGAATATCATTAAGAACCATGACTTCTCTGACGGGTTGTATTCTTGGAATTCCAACAGTTGTGATTCATTTGTTGTTAGCAACAACGAATGTAACTCAGAATCATATGCTGTTGTTAATAACCGTAGCGAAACCTGGCAAGGACTGGAGCAAGATATTACAAACGGAGTTTCCCCTGGTAATTCATATAAAGTATCTGCTACTGTTAGCGTATCAGGACCTGGTCAGAGGTCAGCGCAGGTCTTGGCCACTTTGAAGTCAGAGTACCAAAACTCAGCAACCCAATTTCAACTAATTGGAAAGTAATGGAACCACATGACTTCTTTGTGATATATAGTCAGGAAGACACAGAAATGTTGACATTGATAATGTTTTTATCTGCAGAACTTATGTTTCGAAAGATATTTGGAAAACTCTGGAAGGTACTTTCGTATTGTCAGGAGAACCTGACCGTGTTGTATTCTTCTTGGAAGGGCCACCTCCTGGGGTTGACCTTCTTATTAAGTCTGTCACCATCCATTGCGAGAGCAATTATCAGTTTGAGGTAACTGACATATTGTGGACTGTTAGATAGAGAGACTGAAAGTAAATTTGCATTATCAGTCTATGATCTGTATCTTAGTTTCTTCTTATTCTTCTTAAGATCTTAAGAAGCTGAATTTAGCAATTAGTTATGTTTCTTCGCTTGCCTTGTATACAGAGAAGCCGAGAATTCTGCTCAGCTCCTGAAGCTGATCATCACATCTTCCTAAATTCAAGCTTTTCTGATGGTCTTAATCATTGGTCTGGAAGAGGATGTAATCTTATGTTACATGACTCTCTAGCTGATGGGAAAATATTACCACATTCAGGAACTTGCTTTGCTTCTGCAACACAGCGCACACATAAGTGGAGTGGAATTGAGCAGGATATAACAGAAAGAGTCCAGCGAAAGCTCATTTACGAAGCATCTTCCGTTGTTAGACTATCACATAGCCATCACACCGTGCAGGCCACTTTATATGTTCAATACCTTGACCAACGTGAAGAATATATAGGCATTTCCAGGTGAGGCTCTCTACATTAGGAATTTTTTCCTATCAGATATTATTGTAAATGTGAATTTTTCCCAAATGTATTGTATCATACAAAAATGTTGAAGAAAGTTTGTTCTCTTTTTCAAGTGTTCAGGCACAACACGAAAATTGGGTACAGCTAAAAGGAAAGTTCCTCTTGAATGGATCTCCAGCTAGAGCAGTTGTTTACATTGAAGGACCACCACCAGGTATTGATGTTTTTGTCGACCATTTCATTGTAAAGCCTGCAGAGAAAGCCACTCCTGCAAGACGACCATCTATTGAGGTCAGACATCTAAAGTTTCTTGCTTTCTATTAATTACCTTTTCCTTGTGTTTACCGAATCATAAATTGTTTACATTTCTATACAGAGTCATGCTTTTGGGATGAACATTGTTTCAAATAGCCACCTAAGCGATGGAACAGTAGAAAGTTGGTTCCCTCTTGGAAGCTGCCATTTAAGAGTTGGAGAAGGCTCTCCTAGGTTATTACCTCCGCTGGCGAGAGACTCACTTAGAACAACACATGAATATCTATCTGGAAGATATGTTCTTGCGACTAACAGAAGTGCAACATGGATGGGTCCTGCTCAGATGATAACTGATCAAGTGAAACTGTTTCTAACATACCAGGTCTCAGCTTGGGTTAAAATTGGCGCAGAAGGACTTATCTCTTCACAGGATGTAAATATTGCACTCAGTGTTGATGGTCAATGGGTTAATGGAGGAAAAATTGAGGTGAATGATGGCGATTGGCATGAAGTTGTGGGTTCATTTAGAATCGAGAAGCAAGCGAAAAAAGTGATGCTTCATGTCCAGGGCCCTTCTCCTGGTGTTGATCTTATGGTTGCAGGTCTCCAGATTTTCGCTGTTGATCGTAAGGCACGGTTGACTTATCTCAGAGGACAAGCTGAAGTGGTAACCTACAAAACATATTACTCGTTACAGCTTCAAAACTTTAAGCTACTCTTTGAACCAATGCTCTTTCTCGATTATGCAGGTTCGTAAACGCAATGTTCACCTCAAATTCTCAGGTTTAGATCCTAGTGAATTGTCCGGTGCAATGGTGAAGATCAGGCAAACACGTAACAGTTTCCCACTCGGGTCATGCATTAGTCGGAGCAATATAGATAATGAAGAGTTTGTCGATTTCTTTCTTAACAATTTCAACTGGGCAGTGTTTGGCAACGAGTTAAAATGGTACTGGACAGAGCCACAGCAAGGAAACTTCAATTACCGAGATGCGGACGAGATGCTCAGATTCTGTGAGAAGTACAACATAAAAACCAGAGGCCATTGCATACTTTGGGAGGTTGAGTCTGCTATTCAACCGTGGGTCAAACAGCTGAACAATTTTGAACTCGAAGCAGCGGTTCAGAACCGCGTAACAGATCTTCTTACCCGTTACAATGGGAAATTCAGACACTACGATGTAAATAACGAAATGCTCCATGGATCGTTCTTTCAAGACCGACTTGGCTCTGATGCAAGAGCAAACATGTTCAAGACTGCGCATGAGTTAGACCCATCATCAACTCTGTTTCTGAATGAATACCACATAGAAGATGGACTTGACTCGAGGTCATCCCCTGAGAAATACATAAAACTCGTACACAAGCTGCAAAAAAAGGGTGCTCCCGTGGGAGGAATCGGGATTCAAGGACATATAACCAGTCCCATTGGTCACATAGTCCGTTCCGCTTTAAACAAGCTAAGCACACTCGGGTTACCAATCTGGTTCACAGAACTCGACGTGTCCTCGACTAATGAACATATAAGAGGAGATGATCTCGAGGTAATGCTATGGGAAGCATTTGCTCATCCAGCAGTTGAAGGAGTGATGCTTTGGGGATTTTGGGAGCTGTTTATGAGTAGAGAACATTCACATTTGGTGAATGCAGATGGTGAGATCAACGAAGCTGGGAAGAGGTTTCTTGAGATCAAACATGAGTGGTTGAGTTTTGTGGATGAAGTGATTGAGGATGAAGGAGAACTGGAGTTTAGAGGCTATCATGGGAGTTACACTGTGGAAGTTGTTACTTCGGAAGGTAAGTATGTGAAGAGCTTTGTTGTTGACAAAGGCAACTCTCCAATTGATATCATAATAGATCTTTAAATTATTCATAATCCTGATTAGTAAAGACCAAAACATTATACATATCCATGTTAATAAACATGCCTATGTCTTTGTGTCCTTGTTCAAATGGCAGTAATATGAATGATGTGATGTATGTATCTGCTGAGTTTTTGAGTCAATCTTACTAATAAGAGTAATCACGAATGATACATATCACCTACAATCTCACACTTGTTCAACTTGGAGTTTTCCCAACTACTCACATATAGTTTCGACAATAGTGTATAGAAAGTGATGTGACAAGAATACAACTAGGTTAAGTTGGTTCAGAAGCATTTAGTATTGTACAAAAGAGAAACCAGAAATGTCTTATATAATGAAGTAATTGGGTAAATAAAGTTGGTATGCATTTAGTTCCCTTTGATATTTTGTGTTAAGAGTCATCAATACACAACTGTACTATACTTTTTATGTTCAGTTTCCACTATGGCAACAAATTGAGTACCATAAAAAACAGAATCCGATTTAATTCAGTTCAAATTTTTTCAGATTCGGTTCGTTTTTGTAAAAAAATTTTATCCGAAATCAAAACTAAATCCGAAAATCCGAATCCGAAATGCAAAAATCCGAGAAAAAAAAAACAAAAGCCAAAAACCAATAAAACCGAACCGAAAAAAAAATATTAAAAAATCTTAATATAATTAGCTTTATTTCGGATAAACCGAAATCTAGATCCGAAATTGAAAAATATTTAATTCATAAACCGATCGGTTTTTAAATCAGTTCGATTTTAGTTTGAATATTTTGGATTGGTTTTTGGATTTCGGTTTCGGATCTATGTCTATCTCTAACATGAACCTATATAACAGTAATAATTTTCTTACTGATCATTTACCTAATATATATTGTTTACTGTCTTTTTTTGTGATATAAAAAAAAAAGATTTACTGTCGAAATATACTAAATGTACCAAAAAAGGTAAATATTAGATTTATAGCTATCAATGCCTCTCTACCTTCCCCTCCAGTACTCTCTATATCTCTTTCCAGTTTCTCAGATATTTTCTCCAGCACGAACATTTTCTCTAATTGTCTCTCACAAAGAGAATCATTTCTAAGAGTTTTTACTTTGAAGCATACACAAAGCTCGTACAACATTCTTCAAATATGGCTTTTCGCTGCTTACTTCTATCTTCAACAACTTCATCTTATCTCTCTAAGGTTCGTACTTCCTTACAGTAGACCATACAACTTACATAATTTGATAAGAACCTTTACTTTGGTTGAAATAATAATACAGATCTGGGGATTTCGTATGCATGGGACCAAAGCAGCAGCTTCTGTTGTAGAAGAACATGTCTCGAGGGCAAAACGGTAATTCTACCCTCTTATCAAGTGCAAGAAAAAGTTTGTTAATATCGAATTGATAAAGAACCTTTAGTAGACACAAGTTGAATTGTATTTGTTGTGTTACAGAGATGATGAAGATTATGCTGATGTGGATTGGGACAACCTCGGATTCAATCTTATACAGACAGACCACATGTTCGTTACCAGAAGTTGCAAAGATGGAAACTTTGAACAGGGCTGCCTTAACCGTTACGGCAATATAGAGCTACACCCTGCTGCTGGAATTCTCAACTATGGCCAGGCAAGTTTCAAATCTCATACAAAATCACATAATATTGTTGGAATTAATTAATATTAATATATAATATAAAATAAAAGTCGTCGTGTTGGAAGTGTTTCCACGTGACAGTTAATGTTAAAGAGTTGTGTCGGTTTGTGATATCTTTTCAGTTATATATTTTCATGTATTATATATACACTCGTGATAATGAATAAAAAATATGTGTTTTCGTAAAATCTACTGTTTATAATAAAACATAAAAATCAGAGAGATTTATAAAGAGAGAAAAACTTGAAAAACAGATTAATCAGATTTGTTGAAACATAATAATGTCGGGCAAAGATGATATAAAATGGTTATTGTGTGCAGGGACTATTCGAGGGAATGAAAGCTTATAGAGGAGAAGATGGTAAAGTTCTTCTCTTTCGTCCAGAGCTAAACGCGATTCGAATGAAGCAAGGAGCTGAAAGAATGAGTATGCATTCTCCTTCTGTTCTACAGTTTGTGGAAGGTGTTAAGCAGACTGTTCTTGCAAATAAACGTTGGGTGAGAAAACCATTTCGATCTTTTGGTTCTTTGTTTTTTGATTTAGTTGTCTTAAAGGTTTATACTTGTTTCATTAGGTTCCTCCTCCAGGTAAAGGCTCGTTGTATATAAGACCGTTGTTGTTTGGAAACGGGGCAAACTTGGGTTTGGCTGCAGCACCAGAGTACACGTTTCTTGTGTTTGGTTCTCCTGTTCAAAACTACTTTAAGGTCTTACCTTCTTCTTCTTCTTCTTCTTTTGTACACACACATATCGATCTTGACCTTGAACTTGATTGCTTGTATAGGAAGGTACATCGGCTTTGAACCTATACGTGGAGGAGGTGATTCCACGTGCTTATATTGGAGGAACTGGTAGCGTTAAAGCAATTTCAAATTATGCTCCAGTAAGTTAGTTAACATTTAACAACACTTGATCCTTTTGTTATGTTTTCAAGTAGTAATAACAAGTGTTGTTTTGGTTGTGTAAACTATAAAAAAGGTGCTTGAAGCGATGAGAAGAGCGAAAGCAAAAGGGTTTTCAGATGTTTTGTATCTTGATGCAGAGACTAAGAAGAACATAGAAGAAGTCTCTGCTTCTAATATATTTCTTGTGAAGGTTAAACAAACTCTATTCAAGAACAGACTTTATTCTAATGATGATGTTGTATACTAATTGAAGTTTCTTGAGTCCTTTAGGGGAATACAATAGTAACTCCAGCTACAAATGGAACTATTCTCGGAGGGATTACGCGTAAGAGTGTCATTGAGATCGCCATTGATCTTGGTTACAAGGTTAGTTCTCATTCCACATCTGTAGAACAGAGCAATACTCTGTTTCCTTTGTCGAAGCAAAACAGAGGAGTCTTTTGTAATGGACAGGTTGAAGAACGAAAGGTTCCAGTAGAAGAACTGAAGGAAGCAAGAGAAGTATTCTGCACAGGAACTGCAACTGGAGTTGCTGCTGTTGGAAGCATAACGTTTCAGAACACAAGGTCTCTTTTTATTCTTCATTTTCTCCACATACATATATAGACTTAGATTTATACATATATATTTTGTTTGCAGGATTGAGTACAAAGTAGAAGATGGGTTTGTTACCAAGCAACTTCAATCTATTCTTGTCGGAATACAAACTGGTTCTATCCAAGATACCAAGGACTGGACTTTGCAAATTGCCTAAGTTTTGTTAATATATGAAAACATTGTTATGTTGCTCCTCTGTTTCGCAACCTTATAGTTTACAAGATAAACTTATGACATTTTCACAATTTGTTTTGTTTGCTTTTGAGATCCTTTTATTTCAATTGAACATAAACCCTTAGTTCAGCTGCTTTTGTGATTTATTGACAGATAAATATATATTAGATTATAACCCACG
>KE156630.1:4305-30938 GCA_000411055.1 Leavenworthia alabamica
ATGAGTATATTAAATATAAGTAGATTTATAATATATGATGAAATATATGAAAAACATAAATAAGAGATAAAATATATGATTTTATATAGTTAAGAGTTTATAGTATAAGAAATTTATTATTATTGATGATATATATGAGTAATAATGTAGGTAGAAGATATAAAGATATTGTTGAGTAATATATGAAGCAATTAGGATATTATATAATTAAGTTTCTAATCATTTTATATAAATATTAAAAATTCTATGATATTCTAATATCATAAACTGTAATATACCACCACGTCACCTCGTTGCCCTCTGTTTGTGAAAGAGTGTCATTCTACTGTCAAATTCTTGTAAGTGAAAGAATGTCATTTTAGAATTTCTAGGCAAATTTTTAGTTATAATATCATGTTTATCCCTATTATTTAAGCTTATTAATTGGAGAGAGAAATAATTATAGTGTATTAATTAAGGGTAAAAGTGAAATTTACCTATTTTTCTTAATTTGTGTGAAAAATGTCAGAATGACATTCTTTCAAATATAGAGGGAGTATGATTTATCTTTCTATTTTTTACTAGCAAAATTGAATGAGTCGTCTACTAATTATTACGTGTTCATAATTATTTATTCATATCTCTCTCTTTTCTCTATTCTTGTTCATTTCAAGATTTCAAAATATTATTAATTTGGTTCTCAGAAACATCTCCGTCATTTGTTCCTTAATCCTCACGGTTCCTAAGGCACTGTACTGGGAAAATCTCTGTCTTCTTCCTTCCTCCATTATCTCACTCCCAAAAATCCAGTAATTCTTTATTTTATTTTTCTCTTTATATTTTCAAAAATGATATTTTCTGAAAATTAGTCAAGAGAAAATTATATTTATGAAATTCCAAAAAAAAAATATATATATGAATCCATTTTCTGCCTGTAAATTCTTCATTTGTATTTCATTCTCTTTATCCCACACCACATGATTACAGTCTATCTGGGACTTTTTAGTATAACAGGTTTCAAGTTGATAAAAAAATGAAAAGACAAAGCAGAGTTGTTTTGTACTAAACCAGAGTTGAGTGAGCCAAAAGAATTCACAGAGACGAGATGGTGGTTTTACGCAGCGGCGATGAAGCGGTGGTTGTGGTTGAAGAATTATCAGTTATATTAGTCTCACCCCAATGCCAAAGCATACTCTCCCAAAAACAAAAATCTTCATAACAAGTCTTAAGTCTTTTATCTTTAATCTTTATCTTCCAATGTCCATCTTTATAATTCCCTTTCTCTGCTTGTCTACGATCCCATTCTAGTTGTGCCTTCTGTTTCGATCTCAGTAAACAAAACTTATGTAAATTCTCAGGCATTGCGTCGTGTACTCTCCACCATGTTTTATGAGCTTCATCACTAGCAAATTCCTGGAAAATATCTACATTCCAATTGCAATCATAGTCTCTGAAGCATAACCATGGTTTGTTATAACCTAAGTAATGAAGAACATAGAGTATTGGTGGATCAGCTCCGAATAGTTTCGTCTTCATTTTCTTTATCTCAGGTTCATCTCCTTCCCAGAAATGTTTTAAGAAGTTCATATGTTTTGGAATCCTATGCCACCATGTGAATATCTCGTTAAGGTAACCTTGGTCTCCACCATTGTAAGATACAACATCATTGATGTTATCCATTAGTAACTGAAATGTTGAATTAGATGGCTCAACCACCATTAAACCTGAATTGAAGAGTGTAGCATTGTTTCCAATTGCGGATATCTCAGGAAACTCGAAGAGGAAATCGATGTTTCTAAGGATAAGCATGTCTGCATCAATGAAGATGATCTTGCTGTATTCAGTTAGTTGCCAAAGACGGAACTTGCTATAGTTCCATTCATTATATGAATTTGGTACAGCATTTGGGTTTCTGATTCTTTGAAACATGTGAATCTTCCATCCAGCAGATTCCAAGCCAGTCCTATGGTATTCACTTATCGAATCATCGACAAGTATGACTAGATCACGAGTAGAGCCTGACATTCGAATGCTTTGCGCAGCTGCAATGGCTCCACAGACATAAAACTGAGCAGAGTGTAAGATAGTCGCATAAGCTTCTCTCTTTGCACTTGCTGAGTAGAAATTATCTGCAAATGAAATGAGTCATAGTGAGTTTAGGTGAGATGATAAACTTGATGAAGCAGAAGACAAACCTTTAGCTTGAAGAGGAACTGAAAGTTCACAAGAACCAACAGGAAGCTGTAACTTTTGTCTTAAGTTGTGAAGGTTAGGCTTATACAGCCATATGTTTCCTTGACGAGCAACGAGTTCTTGACCAGTAAAGAGATTAGGAATTGGAAAGCAATCAGATACCAAAATCACATGAACATCATGAAGACCTTTAGAAGAAGAAGCCACTCGAGCTGCTTCAAGTTGTAAATGCAATCGAGCCACATCTCTTGACCATTTTCCTGATTTGTTACACGGAAGCTTGGCAACAACAAGATCGATCCGAGGCTTACCAGGAATTTGAATCCAAGGAAGAGAAGGACAAGTAGGGACTTCGAATTCTTCTACTTCATCAATCCATTCAGGGTATAGAGATTCCCATGTAATGTTCTTTGCAACATAGTCTAAATGCAAAGCTACATGATCACAGTCAGATTTTGTTACCTCTTTCAATCGATCAATCTCGTGATCATTAAGATTTAAAAGACCAATTCCTTGATACTCGATGCTGCCAAATAAGTAACTCTCAACAAGATTTGACATATGATTCCAGTTTATCTCAGCTGTAGATATATAACGAGGATCACTAGTAACACTAAAACTCATTGGAACTTCAGCAATTTGTAATGGTGGATAACGAAAACGGTAGATTGTGAACAGAGCTCCAAGCATTATACAAATCAACACAAGTTTGAGAGTAGAGAACTTGACACCTTTTTCAATTCTCTGGAATCTTCGCCTGCTTGTCTTCTCACTATACAAAACAAAGAAAACGAACAAGTGACTGATTACATACGTCAATCCAACAGTTAGATGAGCACAGATCTCTATAGTGAACATTCTGAAACACATTTCTGGTAACAAGATCAAAAATCGAAGATCAGAATTCAAAAAGTCAACTAACTGTGTGAAGCTAAGGTCACTATAGTATAGTCTTCTATAGTATAGTCTTCATCAAACTCGAAAAACTAAAGAAGAAGAAGAAGACTAACCTGGAAAAGGAGAGTCTATGTCTTGAATCCATGGCACTTGAGGAAGGAATCATTGTAAGATCTGGGTCGGTTTCACAGTCGCATGGTGAAGCAGAGCGAAGACATTTTTGTGATTATTTTAAAGGAGAAAAATAATTCAATTTTTGGAACAAGGCTCGGATCAAAACGCTGCGTTGTAGCTAAATAATTGATATTACTATATTAGTACAGCGTGGCGTTTTGAATTTGGTTATTTTGCGAAACAAACCCTTAATTATTAGGTATTTCTTATTAAACCTCGACGTAATTTTCATGATCTAAATGTCGTTAACGTTGTTAATTTTTAAAAGACGCCAGATAACGTTCTCACGGCGAGAAAGGTAAACGCTGTTAACTACGTTACCGGTTAGAGCTAACCGCCGTTTGTTTCGTCGTTTGAGACCTTCATTTCTAGCAGCAACTACTGGATCGTCGACGGGATTTTTCTCCATACTAATTGAACGTGGCAGTCGTAGCGAAATTTCCGGTGAAACGATGGTGCTGGTTACGTCTGTGCGTGATTACATCAACAGAATGCTTCAGGACATCTCCGGCATGAAGGTTCTCATACTTGATTCTGAAACGGTAATCCGATCTCGTGCCTTAGATTACTAATCTTCTCTTATTTGTATATTTGGAATAGTGTCCCTTGTAGTCGGAAAAAATTAGACACAAGCTCATGATTACATGATTTAGATTACTCTTATGAATTGTAGGTTAGCAATGTAAGCATTGTGTATTCGCAATCAGAGCTGCTTCAGAAAGAAGTGTTTCTTGTGGAGATGATTGATTCAATCTCTGTATCGAAAGAATCAATGTCGCATCTGAAAGCTATTTATTTCATCCGTCCAACTTCAGAGAATATTCAGAAACTACGATACCAGCTCGCAAATCCTAGATTTGGAGAATACCATTTATGTACACTCTTTCATCTTTAGTATGTTTTGAATTTATTATTGTTCAGTGACAATATTACGTATTTTGATTTTTTTTCCTAATGAATCTTTCAGTTTTCTCCAATCTGTTAAAGGATACTCAGATTCATATTTTGGCTGATTCGGATGACCAAGAGGTTGTACAGCAAGTTCAGGTGACCTGTTAGAATTCTGCTTTGACCACTGATGCTAGAGGAATGTTTCATAGCATAATTATATTTAAGCTGTCTATGAGAAGTTGTTTTGTTTGTGATAAAACAGCCATAGGCCCATAACTGTGTAGCTCAGTATATCTCCTGCTTATCTCAAGTTTTCTGATTCAAACCTATATTGCTTGGTATACTCGGCTTACTAATGGCTTGTTTAACATAGTCTTTTTGGTTTTTATATTTTAGGAGTATTATGCAGACTTTGTTTCTGGTGATCCATATCATTTCACATTGAATACGGCATCAAACCACCTGTATATGATCCCAGCGGCTGTTGATCCTGCTGGTTTGCAACGCTATTCTGATCGGGTTGTTGATGGGATTGCGGCAGTGTTTCTGGCATTGAAACGGAGACCTGTCATCAGATATCAGAGAACCTCTGATACTGCAAAAAGGATTGCACAGGAAACAGCTGTAAGTGAAGTTGTTGGACAAGCTCTTGGAAAGTTATTTCTTCCGCCTATATCTTGCACTGCATGAGCTTAGCTATAATACAATATGAAATTTTTTCTGTATCCTGTAATCAATCAAAATACATTTTTACGTTTCAGAAATTGATGTATCAGCAAGAAAGCGCTCTATTTGACTTTAGACGGACTGAAACTTCTCCGTTGCTGCTTGTAATTGATAGAAGAGATGACCCGGTTACCCCATTACTGAATCAGTGGACTTATCAGGTGTGCTACTCTTTAAATATAAGATGTGTCTCCAGATATCTTGCTTTCTCAAGAATAAGACTTGCTAATTAACGAGATTTTTCTGTAGGCAATGGTACACGAACTCATAGGACTTCAAGATAATAAAGTGGACTTGAAATCCATTGGAAGTCTTCCAAAAGATCAGCAAGTTGTTAGTCCTTTCCAACACGTCTTTATTTATTAGTTGAGAAATTTACAGCTAGTAATTCTCTTTTCCGGCAGGAGGTGGTTTTATCATCAGAACAAGATCCATTCTTCAAATCTAACATGTTTGAAAACTTTGGGGACATTGGAATGAATATCAAGCGAATGGTAGATGACTTTCAGCAGGTGGCAAAGAGTAACCAAAATATCCAGACAGTAGGTATAAAATATGGCTTGTCCTTAACCATTCTCTGAAAATTTGTTTGTGAATTCAGTTTTTGGTGCTAGTGACAAATATAATCTGTGAATGCGTTGGTTTTACAGAGGACATGGCCAGATTTGTTGACAACTACCCTGAGTACAAAAAAATGCAAGGCAATGTATCAAAGCATGTAACTCTGGTTACTGAAATGAGCAAGCTAGTTGAAGCAAGGAAACTGATGATGGTTTCACAAACAGAGCAGGACTTGGCTTGCAATAGTGGCCAAGGAGCTGCATATGAGGTAGTGAATATTAACATTCCATTTACTCACAGTCTCATGGGCAAATCTTACATTCATCAAAAATAAATATACAGAGAACTGCTTTATCAGTAGCAACCTACATAAGGTCCTACTGAATATTTGGCATGCAGTACCTTTTACATATCACATTGAAGTCCCATGCAGAATTTTATTCGATAAATTATCTTAATAGCTAAATAAGCAAAGCTGTGCAGAATCTGCTGTAAGTCACGGAACTCTGATTATCTTTTTCATGCTTATTTTGCAGGCAGTTACGGATCTCTTAAACAATGAAAGTGTGTCTGACATAGATCGGCTACGACTGGTAATGTTGTATGCTTTGCGCTATGAGAAAGAAAATCCTGTTCAGTTGATGCAACTGTTCAACAAATTGGCTTCACGATCTCCCAAGTACAAACCAGGGGTAAAGTCAGATTATCATATATTTTGCTTTCCATCAAAATCGTATCTCTTTCTTGTACTTTTGAATACATTCTTCTGCATCGCCTGATGATAGTTTTGCTATACCTGTTTTTGAATTCCGTCCATGGTGGTGTTTACTTATTTTTCTGAATAACTTGAAAAAGCACCCTCAAATCATATACTTTGATTGCAGCTAGTTCAATTTCTCTTGAAACAAGCCGGTGTAGAGAAGCGTACTGGTGATCTGTTTGGAAACAGAGATCTTTTGAATATAGCACGCAACATGGCTCGTGGACTAAAGGTCTGTATCTTAGACTATANAAACTATAGGGGGTTGAGAATGTCTACACTCAACATCAGCCTCTTCTGTTACAAACAATGGAGAGCATAACCAGAGGGAGATTACGAGATGTGGACAACCCATTTGTTGGAGATCATTTTCAACAGGGAAGGTATGTGCCCACTATTTTTTTTAACTTCATACAAGTCTGTGTTAAACTTAGATTAATCTATCAAAAATTACATAAGTTCGGGTTAAACAGGCCGCAAGAGGTGATTATTTTCATGGTTGGTGGAACAACATACGAGGAATCACGCTCTGTCGCTCTGCAAAATGCCACCAACTCTGGGATTCGTTTTATTCTCGGTGGCACCGCAGTGCTTAATTCTAAGAGGTAATGTTCACTTAACCGGGTAATGCCTTTGAGTTTAAATCAGGTTCACCTGTGTGCAAATGAGCCTCCTAAGTCAAAACTGATCAATGAATCATTACTAGGAATCAACATTAGTTAAGTTAGAACACAGAACAAACCCAAATTGGTGTTGATGACTAATCATTATTATGTTCATAAAACTGTTTGATATTGTCAGATTTCTTAAGGACTTGGAAGAAGCACAAAGAATATCAAAATCAGGTAACCATATGGTGTGAGGAAGATCCAAAAAAGATGTGTAAATTTATCTTGAGATTTGTTTCCGTATCATATGGGAGCATAAAGAAGAAGAACCAAACAAGAATATGGTCAAAAGGTTAGTCGAATCTTGTTATGGTTTTGTATACATGAGTCACACATATATATGGAATTCTAGGTTTGTGTGTATTCATCGTCGTAGGTACAGTTTAATTATTATGTGTGCTAATCAAGAAATTTACCTTGAGGAAATTGTTGCTCTGTTAAAAAATAGTGCAAAATATTTTTTGAAGTTTTTCTAATTCAGATGAAACAATTTCCTAAAAAAGAGACAAGTGTTGTTACATCAAAATAAAAAAGTTTAAAGCTTTTGGAAAACAAAATATGTTTGTGGAATAATACTATTCAGTGTCTTCAAGCTTTTAACAACCACCTCGTTCGAAATTGATTTTGGTTCGACCAGAACCACCATGATCATCCCATGAAGAGCTACCACCACCTCCACTTGCTCTCATAGTTCCTCCAGAACCGATCTTGTCCAAAAGTTTCTTACCTCTCTTCAAATCATGCAAAAACTGACCAAGACCAAACAAATCTTTCTCCTCTTCCTTCTCAAACTCAACAGGTCGTTCTCTCTTACCTACCCTCTTCTCAGGAGTACCAGTGAAAGCTTTGTCAGGTTTAAACCTTTCAGTGTTTTTGATCTTATCAAGCTGCTCGTCTTCATTTCCATACATTTCTTCATCTGTATCTTTCTTTGGCTTGTACAGAGTGGAAAGCGTTGGCTGTGCATTGAACAAGCCTTTATCATATACATTGTACTGGTCATCAGTGGCGAAACCAGAGTTCATTCCTTTCTCTTGGTTAAACAAACGTTGATCATACATAATTTCACCGCCTTTTCCTCCAGTTGATGCCATTCCAAGAGCCACTTTCTCACTGATATCACGGTCTCTGTCTCTAGTGATCTTACTCTTCTTCCCCATAGCAACATCTTTAGCTTCAAACCTTCTCTCCCTCTCTCTTTCTCTACGACGCTCTTCTCTAATCTTCTCTCTCTGAATCTGTTCTTTTTCCTCTCTACTCTCTGAGTATGAGACAGGCATACTCACAGCACCATTAGTTCCTTCAGAACGAGCTTTCTGAGCAAGAACTCTCAATTCCTGCTCTCTTCTTTCCTTCTCCTTCATCATCATCTCTTTTTGCACCTTCGAACGCATTGAAACAGCTTCTCTAGCTTTCTGTTCAGCTACATAAAGCGCCTCTGACAACTTAGCAAAGTTATCATTAATCTGAACATCTTGTAAACCTCTTCCATCAGAAGCAAGACGTTTATCAAGAGGGATTGTATAACCTTTTGGATTCTTCCAATTAGAGATACAAGGAGGGATTTTCCAGTCTTGCTGATCCTTAACAGTAACAGGCCTAGGCGGTGAATGCATAATCGGAACAGGAGGAGAACCAGAAGGCTTTGGGACTCTCTTGTGTTTAAACTTTGGTGGATCAAGTGGATCTACAGGCATCTCCACCATCCTTATAATCCTCTCTTTAGCACCAGAATTAAACTCTGCAGATTTCTGAGATGGCTTATATTTAATATACTCTGAACCACTCGATTGCTTCGGTACATTGTTAGGCTGCGCTGTACTCAGTCTCACATTCACAATCTTCTCAATGGCAGCTTTTGTTTCTTCAGCAGTCTTCTGCAATTCATCTTCTTCATCAACCACAACACCCAAATCTCCCTCATCTTTTAGTATCTTTGGAATAATATCTTTATGTTGAGAGTAAACAATCTTCTTCGAATTCTCATTCTGCTTGACAATAGCATCAATGACCACGTTTCCCTGAGAATCAACAGTAACAGGAAGAGTTTTGGAACCAGGCTTATTAGATTTATCCTTACCCATACCAAAAGGATACTGAGAAACATGAATCTCAGGGAAAGCACCACCATCACCAAAATCCTCAGGAGTCTTCGGACGAAAACCTTGCCGTTTCAGGTAAACAGGCACTAGTTTAAAGATGAGACTAGATGATTTCTCGGCTTCGGATTCAGTGAAACGGTTTTTAAACCATGGATCATTAGAATGATCGTAAAACGTCGTAGTGGCTGATTTGGCTGCAGGTAAAAGGTTTATAAGAGACGTCATGGCAAGAAATAGCTAGAACACAGATGCGCTTAACTATAGAAGAAACTAGTAGGGTTTCGTAAACGATGAACTTTTGAGATCTATAGAAACGCAAAGCGAATAAGAACAAAGAACAACGGTGAGGTGAAAGTTCGTTTATGGAAAACCATATATTTATAAGGTTTAGGGTTGGTTTATGAAAAAGGAAAATAAGAAAAAAGGAAAATAAGAAAAAAGGAAAAAAACGACGTCGCCTGAGAGATTCGAACTCTCGCGGGGAAACCCCATGTACTTAGCAGGCACACGCCTTAACCACTCGGCCAAAGCGACATTTTGTGAAATAACAATATTTTATAAATATAAATAAACGTATAAGATATCGAGTGGACTAATAAAACTATTATTAAAAACATAGACAAAATTATGATTATATACAAAATATTCTAAATTTAAAAAAATACGTGATCGACTATTATATAAAGAGTAAATAAGCTTCTACAATTATATAAGTTCATAAACTTTATTTTTTCATCACATGGAAACAATAATAGAACCAATAATTTAGTTTCATGTAAAAGAAAAAATAGGAAAAGACATATATACCCTCAAAGGACAGTGTCATAAATGTATTATAAAGCGGTTTGACTTTGACGAGTCATTGACTAAAAGATAAGCACGTGGCAAAATCTAAGAGCGAGTACACATCACCACCACCAACGTATGCTTGAGAAATCAACGTAAGTAGTGGAGGAGGATTAGATACTCGCACTTTCCCAATTTTAATCAAAGCAAATCTTAGCTGTATGAATAATAGTATTTCTCTCCTTTGAATGATACGAAGGTTTTGCCTTTTTATCTAAGTTTGATTCAGTTCTTGTTTGTGTTTCTTCTCGAAGGTTCACTGTTTTCTTTGGTAAGTCTTCAGTTATAGAAACTAAATCAGTACTTGTGTCTTGTCTTTTCTTTGTCTGTTTGAACCTGTTCTGTTGTGTTCTGTCTTAAACCTCATGTGTTTGATCTGATTCTATCAAATCCCATATTTTGTTGAAGTTTCAAGGTCTGTGATGAGGTCAAAAGCTTCCCCTGTAATGTTTAAATGTGTAATTGATGATTTTTTCTTGTGAATTTTTAGTTAATTGAATGTGTTTTCTTATGTTAAAGTTTTTGGATAATAGTTTAAGGAACTTTGTCTGAAGCAATGCAATTATATCATCATCCTTACTCATTAGACAGCCAAAGAGTAAGACTAGCTTTAGAAGAGAAAGGAATTGATTATACATCATATCATGTGAATCCCATCACAGGGAAACATATGGACTCATCCTTCTTTAGGATGAATCCTAACGCAAAGCTTCCTGTTTTCAAGAATGGTTCTCACATCATTCTGGACACTATTGAGATCATAGAGTATGTACCAACTCATTGTTCATAATAGTAATGTTTTCTAGTTTGGAGAAGAACATGAGAACTAATTAAAGCTTTTTTTATAGGTACTTAGAGAGAATAGTTGAGGTTTCATCTGGTATAGAAGATGCTACTTTTAGTAGAGAAGTTCTTGAATGGATGCGAAAGATTAAAGAATGGGACTCTAAGCTTTTCACTCTTGCTCACATACCTAATGATCGTCGTCTTTATGTTTCCAAGTTCTTGAGGATGGTTGTGATTGCAAGAATGACTGAGTCACCAGACTTGGCTAGTGATTACCATAGGAAGTTAAGGGAAACTTATGATACAGAAGATAAGTTAAAAGACCCTGAGGCTTTAAGAAGAAGTAAAGATCATTTGCTTAGGATTCTTGATGAGGTTGAAATGAAGTTAGAGGGAACAACATATGTGGTAGGGAATGAGTATAGTATGGCTGATGTGATGCTAGTACCTGTGTTAGCTCGGTTATCGCTTTTGGATTTGGAAGAGGAGTATATAAGTAGCAGGAAGAATCTTGCTAGGTATTGGGTTGATGTGAGAAGAAGACCAAGCTATAAGAAGGTTATTGGAAGGTACTTTAATGGATGGAGAAAATATGTAACACTTGTCAAAACTTGGATGTTTGTTAGAGTCCGAAGTTTACTTAGAAAATATTGATTTTTTTATACTCTTTTTGTTTCATAATATTTGATTTTATTATTTTAAACCTTAAAAATCTTTATTTTAACTATATATTATTATATTTATTCAAATTTTTAAATAATTAATATTTTTAGTTATCTATTTAATGTTGATTAATTTTGTTTTGATTATAATTTTATTCAATAATATAACTAAATACTAGAAATATTAAAAGATTAGAAAATTAATTATTATAAAAAGAGTGTATATTTGTCTGCGGCCCAATTAAGGTCATTAAAAGCCCAATAAATAAACAACGAAATGTGAAATTAAGCTCACTGAATTGATCATTCCCGCGTCCCGAGCCCGCTCTCTCTCTCACCTCCAGTTACCACCTTGAATCTGGGGATTGATGCTTCAAAATTCATCGATCCGCCTTCTTCCGTCAATTCCAGGGTTTCAGTTTTAACTAATAACTCCGTGAAGCTCTTGATTAGTGGAGAAGTGTTTGGTTAAGTTTTTTCCGGCGACGATGAAGACGACGCAACTGTTCAAAGGTGTCAACGTGTTTATGTCTCGGAATCTGGTGCCTCCTGAAGTATTTGACAAACTTCTCGATGCTTTCAAGCTTAACGGTGCTGAAATCTTCCTCTGCTGCGACCCTTCTCGGAACGGTCCTTGTGATTTTCATGTCATCGCTTCTCCTAATCATGTGAGCTTTTTTGTTCTTCTATATAACTGCATTTGCTTATTTTATGAAAAAATCTGCTCTTATTTACTTAGAAGTTCTAATATATTATGTAAATTTTTGGGGATTTTCAGGAGAAATTTAAGGATCTTAAAGCCAAGGGTTGTAACATGATAGGTGAGATGCGATTTATGTGTTTGTCTTTTGTCACTTAAGTCAAATTGAATCTGTGTTCGTTTCCTTAATAAGAGTTATGTTTATCGTGTGGCAGGTCCTCAATGTGTTCTCTCCTGTGCAAAAGAAGGTAGACCGTTGCCACAAGGGGGATTCACTTGTTGCCTAGCCATGGATGGTCTCAAGGTTCTTACTTCTGGTTTTCTGATGGATGAGAAGGTACCTTTTTCTATGAGGGTAATAGACATCTTTATAGTTTATTATGATTCTTTTTTCCATATGGGAATGGTTCTGACTCTATGTTGGTTCAGTTATCTTTTGTGAGATTGTTATATTGAATACTTGTGTCTCTTTGTTTTCCTGTGTACAACTCAAGAATTTTGGAATCCCCTGTGGTTTATGGTCTGATATCTTTTTTTATCAAAAAACTGACCATTCTTTTTATGTTGTGGAAATGTCTTATTCACATTGTAAGAAACATGGAGATAACAAAATTGATATCTGTTTAGAAAAATAGTTCAGTTACTCTGAAGGATTCATCCTTTTAACTGCTTGATTGCAATTCTTTTGAAGGCCAAAATCAAGGAGTTGGTTACTTCCATGGGGGGAGTTTTGCTATCGAAAGCTTCTTCAGATGTCAACTTCGTCATTGTGAAGAATGTCATGGCTGCTAAGTACAAGGTCTATTGCTCAAAGATTGTCAACAATTATTCTTTTACCTTCTAAAGGTTCACATCTGTAGATTATAACTGGCTTCTTATCAAGTTTGTCTTTCTTTATTAACATATATCAATACTACTGTGTTTTCTTCATGCATCTCAGAAGATTATTAGAAATTATGTTAGGTAAACTGAATGCATCGTAGATGATTTTTTTCTTTGTCGATACTGGTATATTAAAGTTAGATAGAAATGGCTGTTGATCTTCCACTTGGTGCATTTGAGTATTATTCCAGCTCTACATAGTGCCTACATTAGAATATGAGAGGCCTTTACGCTGAAGGAAATATGTAAAATGCTTGTATAACGAAGGTCTCAAAGTATAAGTTGTTGTCACCTCCCTATTGATGGGTTCTGCTTTGTTCATTGTCAGATGGTAGCTGGGTGGTGTAAATAATATTTAACTCCAATGTAGGTTTAATCCCAAAGTGAAACAACACCTTTGTTTTTATTTTAAATTAATTTGAATAAGCCTCTGATGAGTTATTATGGATTTTATCCTAGAGCAGAGTAAAGTGATGAGGTTCCAGAGGAAACTGTTCAAAACCAGTTATCCCTATTTCATTGTGACAACTAAATATATTTTATTATTGTTTTAACTTGCAGTGGGCTCTATATACTCAGAAGAAGCCAGTTGTTACACTGAATTGGTTACATCAGTGTTGGAATGAGCACCGTGTGGTTCCCCAGGAACCATATAAGATTCCTCCTTTTTCTGGGCTGACAATCTGTGTCACAAGAGTTCCCGCAGGTTACATAACCGGTTTGTTCAGTATGTGTGAATCAGGTCATTTGTTGATAGTTAATCAGTGATTTATTATCAGGTGAGCGAAAGGGAATGGAGAAGCTAATTTCAGAAAATGGAGGGAGGTATTCGGCTGAGCTAACAAGAACGTGTACACATTTGATCGCTGATATATCCTTAAACAAAATTTGATAAATTGCTAGTATGATATTATCATAGGTATCCCCATCGGGAGGATTTTGTGGGTGCATTCAGTTGTGCTGATAAATTAGCAGTAGTCAATGCTTGACTATAACCATTATGTGGTTGAAATGTAAATGCCTTAAGTTCCTGTGCACTAAATTTGAGATTTTGTTGTGTGGATGAAAATTGATTCCTTGACATTCCATACGCTGCTGAAGGTGACAAATACGTAGTTGCTCGAAAATGGGGTCACATTCAAATTGTTACACGGAAATGGTTTCAGCAGTCCATTGCTAGAAAAGGTGAAGTTTGGTGCTTCTGCATTCTTGTACTGATCAATATATTGTCTCTCTATAAGTTAACTGATTCACTCGATACTGATATGTCACCCTGTTATTCTCAGTTTGTCTGAATGAAGAGTCGTATCCTGTTTTCAGTTCCATGATCTTGAGTACGGGGGCGAGAGATTTTAGAATCCATAAGAGTCAAGAAAAGTTTCCTGGATGTCCAATATCACTATCGTCTTCAGCTACGTCTTTGGCTGCGGCTGATTCATATGCTTCTTATCCTCAGTCTAGAGGCTCGGATATAGAACCTTCTGCCTCACAAAATGGTTTCTCAATTTCTATGAATCCCAGTACCGATGTTATAGAACCAAGAGAAGGCCCAACTACAGAACCACAAGCACAAAATATTGGTGGTTGTACTGCTAAGGATTCAGAATCTGAAGACAATGACCTGTACTTATCAGATTGTAGAATTTTTCTGCTTGGTTTTGAAGCTTCTGAAATGCGTAGACTTGTTAAGTTAATCCGTAGAGGTGGTGGATCACGGTATATGCTACTTAACGAAAGAATGACTCATATTGTTGTTGGAACTCCTTCAGAGAGGTAAGAACAATCTTTGTGCTACCAGAGTGATTGTTTGGTCTATTATTTTTTCTCCTTTTTTCTCTTGTAGCATTGATCAAATCCTATTAGGTGGGTCTCGCTAGGCATATGCTCTTTAACATTATAATCTCTACATCAAATATTAATTTACAGTGAGAAAAGGGAGGTGAGGAGTGTTGTGGCTTCTGGTGTCATTCAAGTAGTCACACCCAGTTGGCTTGAAGATTGTGATCGTCAGAAAAAAGAAATTCCCGTTCATAAAATATATACTTGTCACAACTTGATTCTTCCAAGAGGTCTGCTGTTATCTCATTCAACCATTTTTAATTATCTTGGATACATGTTATCTATCCAAGATGCATCAAGACATCAATCCATTGTATTTCACTTCTGCAACTGACTTAATTTTGCGCAGATTCTGCATGCTTGACCAAGGGATCTCGTGCAGGGATCTCAGGTATGGAACAGGGTAAAATTACTCTTGATCAGACTATGGCATATGTTTCATCTTCAAGGAGTATCAATGTCTCAAATGGGGCAGTAACTTTGCTGGAAAAGAAGAAAGAAACAATGCTGGAATTTGGCAGGAAAAATAATCTTCATGTGGAAAGAAAAATAGTATCACCCAAGCAAAAAGAAACCCTTGATTCCCTTGTAACTAGTAAAATCAAAGAACAACAGCGAGTTCAATGTGAATTCAATGGTCAGGACAAGCAAGAAAGAAAGTCATTGGTATTTAAGGGGAAGACATTTTGTTTCTCACATTCATTTACTGAAAATAGGGTATGTGCACTAGTTTTTTTCTAAAAATACATCTCTGAGGTCAATCGATTGATGTGTTACCATATTTTGCAGCGGCCTGAAATCGTGGAGTGGGTGAATCAAGGAGGGGGAGAGGTGGTAAATTATACTTTTGGAAATAATGTGCATTTTACTATTGAATGCCATGGTCTGTTCCAGAGTCCTGGGACTACCCAAACTATCTATGTCTCAAGTCATTGGGTTCGATCTTGTTTAGAGGTATTATTCTTCTCAGTCTTCAATCTGTTATGTACCGGTTGTATAATTAATTCTGGAGTACGCTGTGTCCAAGTGCTATACATCATTCATTTAAACCTTTTAGTTCTACTGTAGTTTTTTAGTAAAATTGATTTGTATATTTTATCTTCAGATTTATACTATGCATTTTTAACTCATATTTTCGGCTTATTTTCTAAGTTGTTAATTTGATGATGTAGGATGGTTGTTTACTTGCTGTTAGTAGTCATATCATCTACTCGCCTCTTCCATGCCAGATTCCTTTGCCTGGATTCCAAAGCCTTCGCTTTTGTGTTTCCTTATATGAAGAAAAAGATAGATTACTCCTGAGAAATTTGTGTTTTGTTCTTGGAGCAAAATTTGTGGAAAAGCAAACCAAGAAAGTGACTCACTTGCTATGCAAATTTGCTAACGGACCTAAGTATGAGGCAGCTTCCAAGTGGGGAATAGTTATCGTGACATCTGACTGGGTTTATGAATGTGTTAGACAGGTGAGCCTTCAGGGCTTCTATCTTTAAAATAGTTTCTTTGATGTGGGATCTTTAAATTTATCAGATAGTCCCTTTTGTTTTTTGTTGTGTAGAATCAAGTTGTTTGTCCAGATAACTTCCATCCAAAGGAATTGACCACTCAAGACCGAGAAGCAGGGTCTGGCTTGGCGAGTCAATCTCACACACAGTTTGTGCCAATGGCCTCAGGGGACACTAAGTCTCTGCTTGTAAACCACACTGCAGTCAGGGAGAAAACTCAAAGTTTTGTTGGTGAAAATGGCTGCAGTAAAGGTGAAGTAAGACATGGAGAAGTTGGAAGGGAACAGGCTTTGCCGTCTAAGAAGGCAAAACTTTCGGGAGATGGTCAAGAAAGTGATGTGTTTCCTGTGGGAGAACGTCCAAGCAATTGTGATCTCTCTTCGAATTGTAAAGATGGAAATGTGTCTCCAAATGATGTAGCAAGTAGTCGTGAAGTTCCAGATGTGGCTGATACTATTGAGGATTTGTTGGTGCAGACAAGTAAAGTGAGTGCTATATACTTCTTTCTCTAATTATCTTATCCAAAACATATTTTCTCAGGATTCACTTCTGTTCTTCTGTTTAGATTCAAGATCAGAACTCTCCTGGGAGGATTTCAGAGAAAACTGTATCCTTATTTATACGCTCATTCAATTTTTTTACCTGAATTATTAAAATTTGGAATAGTTTTGACTCCTTGATGACAAAACAGATTTTTTCAACTAGTAAACAATACAACTCTGGGAATCTCTCTGTCACTGGTCTCTCTAGCCACTGGATAAACAGGTAATTTTATATTCATTAAATGGTAATCCATATGTTGCAGATCTTGTCGGTATCAACCTCAAATTCCATGAATCATAATAAAGGATTTGAAGTGCACAATTATGCATATCCACTGATTCACGAACCTCTAAATCTTTTTGTCTTTTTTTAATCCCTAATCTATAGCTATCACTTGATATTGCCACATAATAGTGTAACATGACTGTATAAATAGAATACATCCACCACTATTCTGTATGTAGGGAGTGTAAGCAAATCTAAAAGCTGCTCATATATGAATCCATGTTTGTTTACCAAACTCTGATGTGTTTATCAGGGTTCACAAGAATGATGACGTGTGCAGTCCTCCAGGAGATGGAACTACAGGCACTTACGGAAACTTTAGTGAGACACAGACAGAATCTCAGGTTAATATATAATAACTCTTACTCAGTTAAATACCTTTGGAGATTCCATTGTTAAAAGCTTTCATGTCTCGTTAATAGTAGAGTTTCTGAATCTCCTGATCTTTGAATCTAAACGAAACTGCACCAACCCAAACCCGTTGTCCTCCTTATCATCATATGCACTAGTTAAAAATATCTTGTCAGAAAATATCTGAGTTTTTACAACCACTTGAAGCTTACAATAAAATTTGCAGGTTGTTGGTTATGAGGAAGATCTTTCAGGAAGGCAGATGCTTATAGACAGAGTTAGAACACGAAGCAGCTTAACATAGAGAGAGAGAGATAGAGAGACTAGTGTCAAGTGAGGTGCTTGTTAAGATAGAAACACCAAACATGCGTGTTTTGACTACAAAGACCATATTGTGTAAATGAAAAACCACCTCATATGGTAACTTTTCTGAGACATGTCCTTCAAAACCTTAAAAGTAGTAAGTACAATGACCGTCAATAAATGAAGTATAAGTGATATAAGCAAGTACAATGACCGGTACAGTCTTCCGTGGTTATTACGTTTGGTATTCTGGTCTTGTTTAATTAAACCGGGACTTTTACAAAATTCAATTTCAAACTGTCATGTATAATAATAATACGACGTCGTATTCGGTAAGTGAAACGACAAGGGTATATCTGTAATAATGAGGAATAAACATGTGTTTTATGGTCAATCCATTTCATTTCCCCATTTCCTTGTATCCCTCTCGTCAATCTCCTTTGAAGCTATTTGCAGATCTTCGAAGTGGAACTGTGGCAGTGACGAGAAGAGAAGATCAGATCTATTAGGGTTTTGAAGGTAACTTATTACATTTCTTCAAATGAAAACTTAATTTGAGTCTTAATTTGAGAGTATTTGTGGTTGTAGAAGCAATGGCGGGAGCTGGAACATCGATGCTTGGATCTCTTATCGTCTTTACAGTGATACTCTCGCTTCAAGAAATTTATAGAGGAAAGCTAGCTTCGTCAGAGCTGTTCACGATACTTGGAGGATTCACAAGCTCTCTACTATTTTTGTTTTCTCTCACTGTAAGGATCATCTCGATTAGGTTTATAATTGATTTGCAATGAAACTAACTTTACAACTCCAATTTTGATCTATATGTAAAATTTGATATAATTTTATGTTATCTCAAATTCTTGTACGTTTGTTTGATTGATGAGGTTACTATGATTACAGTTCATTGGCAATTTCCAGGAATCTTCTGGCATCAAGAGTGGCTGGGGTGCTGGTATGTTTCTCTTTTGGATTCAGAATTCTTCATAATATTGAAATCTCAGGATTGTATATAAGTAAGCAGCAAAGCCTCATTTTGTCAATTTTGATGCTCATATTACAAAAAGCTAATGTGTGTTACAAAGGCTCTTTGAGTGAAACAGTTGTTGAAAAGGCTCAAATTTTGTTTTCTGAAAGTGGTAGTAACACTCAAACAAGGTTTTTGCAATTTATTGAAGTCAGTTTTTGTTTTTTTGTCATGGTAGTGATTCTTGCAGAAATAATAGCTCTTATTGCTGCTAGCACGGTGCATCGTGTTTGTATTACAACTTGGTATGTAGAAATTTCACTAGCTCTACTTGATTTATGTTTTCCATGTTTAATTGTTTACATACCTCTCGCTTATAGCAGCAGTATAGTGTTGTGATCTGCGCTTCCTATTTCGTGTTTTTTGTCCTGCAGTCTCTTATTTTCTGCTGGGCTATTGTATGAGATGAACAAGATCTCTGGTTACATGCTATCCAAGACCGAGTTAAAGTCTAAGAGACACTGAACCACTGATGTAATTCTGTTTTGGCACTAGAAGATGAACGAACATTTCAACTTCATGAATTGAGATACTTTGAAACCTTATGAATCTGAATTTACATCTTTATATACTTGATTTAAGTATTAGATCTATTTCCTTTTTAGCTTATGATATGGAAATAGACACCATCTTTTAAATAGATATATATCTTGTGTTTAAAACTGACTGAGAAAGTTTATTAGTAATCATTTTGAAATGGCTTGTATGATGACTTAAGGTCGAGAACAACTCCAGCTATTGACCCTGCAGCTGCAGCAATGCTAACTACCAAACAAGCTAAGCTAAAGACTTGAAGACACACCCATCTGATGCTCCATCTAGCTATCTTCTTTTGCTGAATGTACATTTCCACCGGAAAATACACTGTCAGTGGCCAAAACCCGAGTGCCCCGAGCAGACCCACAACGGCGTTGAAAAATGGAAGAAGCATTGAGATAACTGTCGTTATGATCACAAACACTGTCCTCCATATCAACCTGATCAAGCCATTCCACAATCCACACCACTTTGGTTATTACATATAAATTCATTTCTATTAAAACCACTTTAGGATCACATAAAGACATGACTTTGTACCTGAAGAAACTCAAACGGAAAGGCTTGAAACCAGGAATGGAGATTTCGATATCTTTCGCGATGAACTTGCTATCAGGGAACTGAATTGAAGCTTGCTTCTCAATGAAAGCAAACAAAGGTTGACAATAGACTTGGTATGCACCAACAAGATGAATCACAATAGCTGCATTAGCAATGTCAAGAAGCCAATAAGGATTATAAAACCCGAAACCGGTTAAGAGATTTCCAGGAGACATGTCTCCAAAAGCTGCATATCCCATACAACCACATAACATGTAGAACATAGTAGTTACACCAACACTCACAAGTGTTGCCTTCTTCATTGTTTTTACTTCTGATGGTGGTGACTTCACTGTATCCTGTTTTAAGACAAAGATCAATAAATAATGACTTTTGAGAATCAAGACTTGTAAACAAGGTAAGAAGAGTACTTGAATCTCAATGAGAATGATGGAGTAAGAGTAAGCAAAAGCTATATCTCCAAGAGCTTGAAAGCTTCTCCACATCTTCTGTGTCTCTGTCACTGCTCCTATGCTAATCCCAGTTAGACTTCCCTTCACCATTCCATTTGCTGATGAAACCAAAACCAAACCAAACAAAAACATTACTTTTTGTCTTAACACTTAAGATCCATAACTTATGAAGTTCAAAGTACAAACCAATGACTTGGGCTATGCCTAGGGCAAGACCAGCTGAGGAATAAGTGAAAGACATAACCGCGGCGAGAATTGAAAGCCACCAAAGTTGATCAAAATCTGGAATCTGAGAGAATATAATTTGGACTAATCCAAAAGCTATCATGTAAATATTACTGTTCATATGACATGGATCTTTCCCTTCACTCTTGTGGAAACAGTTGGATCTCTTAATGGCCCTGTTTAAGAAAAAAAAACAAGTTTTGATCAAAACCCATTACTCATAAACACTAAAATTTCAAAGCTTTTAGTGTTAATTAATGAGAACACTCACATCATGCTTATAGCTGAAGCAATTGTGTAACCAATAGCAACACCAAAGATATTAAGATACTGAACAATCCCACATAGCTTAACCTTCACGCCACCTGTTCACACAAATGAAACATGTTTATTTTCTGTTCTGTTCTAATATTCACTGTCTAATTTTAAAGAATCATATTTTGTATTTACCAAGATTTGATCTGACAGCATCCATATAAGTGTAGTTCCTCTTGCCGGAGATAGGGTCGCCGGAACGGTAACAGGAGGTGAGGAGACTAGAAGTGAAATAAGTCACTATGGAGAAGAGCAACATAACCACTGGTCCAGCTAACCAACCTAGCTGTGCTGTAGCCCATGCCAGTGACAAAACTCCTGAACCTATCACTGCCGTTATTATATGCGCACTCGCTGTCCAAACACTACCTAAAACCCAAAAACTTTTAACTTTCTCATTTTCCAAACGTAACAAAAATAATGAATAGTTAGATTGAGATGCTTTGTACCAGTTCTTTTGATTTTTCCATCGTCGTCTAAGTTCTTGGAGCCACAGGTTTGTGGCAGATCCATAGCGAAATGGGTTTGAAACATTCTGTTTTCTTTCTTTGTTGCTCTGTTCTTCTCTTTAGTTAAATGCAGAGTAAGTGTTTTGTCTGCTTTTTTTTTGAGAAGAGGAAGTTGGATGAAGAGTAACTCTAAGTGGAATGCATATTTATACTACACATGATTTAGTAAAACGTCTATTCCAAAACTATTAAAAATCAAAAGAAAAGAAAAAAAAATTGTATAAAAGATGTCCAAAGCCATCCTCAATAACCGATATTTAAAAGACTGAACCAAAGATGTCTTTTATCTATCTTCATAATATGCTAAATTATACATATATTATATTATATTTTTAGAGTATACATCGTCATGAGTATATATCATCGATAGATAGATACACGAAAGAGATATATATTATCAAATAAAATATCTAACTTTATAATAATAATAAATAATATCATCTCATGTATATATTACTCTTTTAGTTAAAGAAAAATCTATATTTGTTTTTTATAAGATCTCAAGCTTAGTAGCTTTCCGTCATTAATCGACCAACCCACTCAGTGACTAATGTACACATATCTTTGTCACGAATCCTTAAACACACTATATGAAATTTATATTATCTCTTACATAGTAAATCATAAATTTTAGTCCACTATAGATCATACTTATCAATTGTAATGATCATTGATTTTTTTATTCAATGATCTTAGCACTACAATATGTTGACAACTCGCATGTATAAATTAATATTTCTTACGTTTCAAAATATATAATTTTTTAATATTTTATAATATTTAATTTTTATTATTAATTAATATAATTATAATTAAAATAAAATTAATAAATATTAAATAGATAACTAAAAGTTATTAATTATTTAAAAATTTGAGTAAATATATAACTAAAATAAAAAAATTTAATTTTTTTTAATTTATATGTAAAAATATAAAATTAAATATTATGAAAAGGAGGGAATAATAAATTATGGTGTTGAGTTTCTATTTTCTTACCTATTTTATTTATTTTGCAGTGCAAGTAAACCTTATAATAATTTTCATGTCACATATAGTTATTGTATCGAGTCTTTGATTTTATTTTTAGTGAGTTTTTTTATCAACAAAATCTACATGACACAAAAAAAAACGAGAAGAAAGACTTATCAGAGGAAGAGCTCTTGCGGTAGTGATGTTGGGCAAAACTTCTTTGCTGCAAACTTATACTGTCATGAAATAAAATAAAAAAACTCTTCAACGATTTTATCTTCTTAATAATATAAATAAAGAAGTGAAAATGTTTACTTTGTGTTGACTATACTTTTTTCTGATTGCAACTACATCATCACCTGAGGGATTCTCATGACACAACTGTAGAAGATTCTTAACACATTCTTCTAGATGTTTAGCCTTGTATGATGTGTAATGCTCTAATGTAGCATTCTGTAAAACCCCAAATTAACAGGTTTGAGTTGAATAAAGCTAACACTGTTTTTGTGGTCATATACATACCCATGGTTTTCTTGAAGGGTGTAGTATGTATAATGCTAAGAAAACTGCAGAGGCTGAGACAAGTGATGGAGTGTATCGAAGCATAACGTAATCTAATAGTGATAGTTCGGTGATATAGCTGGCTAGAGACTCAAACAATAGTGATGGTACCTAATAAAAAGCAGTAAGATATAACACATCATTGCATATCTTCAATTGTCATATAAAAAACTATACCTCATTTTTTCCTTGAACAGCACGAAGAAAGCGCCTAAACCACCATTGTTACAAGCCTAGATCAGCAGGGAACTAAAAAGGATGGTTGATGTCAACATTAATATGACCAGAAACTAAACTACCTCAAGAAACATTTTGCTGTTGGAGTTGATAATTCGAACTTCAAGTTGTTTAGAACACAAGACTCCATCTCCAAAATCTGTTAGAGAAAGCTTTAGGTTAATGATCAACAAGAAGAGTTTGTTCAAGAAGGACCAAAACACAAACCTCGTTTCTTAAGTATGTGTTATCAGTAATATAACAAAAATCTTCAACTTGAGGCACACAAATTTCTTCATATTTTCTGGAATTTCAAGATCTGATCAGAATTGCATACTACTGAAGGGTGAAACCAAAATATTCAATCTACATTCCTTACGCTGCTATCATCATACATGATACACCAAGTAACTGTAGCTTTTGCTTGGTAATTACATTGCCTGAAAGATATCTGTCTATATAGTTCACTGTCAAATACAATGTGTCTGACAAAAGCCTATACTCTTCAGCAACCTGTGGTTTCATGAAAATCCAGTAAACAGCTTCATATTTAAACTAAATATCTCGCTTTCATGAACCAGGATTGATCCAAAACTTACCTCCACGAGCCAATCAATCAGTATAGAACGCATACTAGCATTGATGTGTAGTTGAATTCTCTCCATGTAATCCAAAGCTGGTCTTCTCTTAACCTGCAGAGAATACAAACCAAATTTTAAACCTTGACATAGAATCAAAAGTTAATATGAGAACTGTGAGAATCCTTACCTCAGATGCAAGCAAATACTTGTAGATATCAGAAGCAAAAACACCACAAAGCTCTGGATCCATCAAGTTACTATCAATGTTCACAATTTCATCATCGTTTCCCAAATCTGCGTATGATAACTCTGTCTCTGCATACTCTGGGATAGCAGTACTGGTCTCGAGAATATATTCCACTGATGATATTGACTGATCTGATTGTGTTGAAGCTAGAAGATTATTATCGATTTGAGGCAAGTTGATGTCTTCGTAAGGAACAATTAGGTTTGATTTAACATTTGATTTTGGAGATAAACTGCTATAATTCCAATTACGAGATAAGCTGGGCTTTGGTGCTTTCTTTGATTGTACGAGCTTACTTGAGCAATGGACCTTCAGAGAGATTAACCATACACATATTATAGACTTCAGGATAAACCCTAAAAACTAACTTTCTCACTAAGCTAAAGAGCTAAACATTGTAAATGAAAAGGAGAAGAGCTAATATAAGTTAATCTACCAGAGTAGATGAAGAAGACGAGTTTCTAGAGCAATTCTTTTGGTTCGTAATGTCTCCGAGAGCATTACGGCGGTTTCCAGCATCGGTGAGTGAGGATCGAGCTTTGGCTAAGTTCGGCCGAGAAACTTGATTCTCCTGTGATAGATTCCTAGATGACGACATTGTTGAAGAAGAAATGGAAAATCAAATGCTCGGCGTTCTCGTTTTCCGGTCAGTTTTTATGGCTTTCTCGTCCGCGAGTGAGTGAGAGAGAGAGACTTTGACGACGAAGATGAGGAAGAACGGAAAATGCAAACTTATGAACTAATTTGTTTTTAAGAAAAATAACGGATCGATCCTGACCGTTGATTCAAGTCAAATACCGTTACGATAAACGAATGTTTGACTATCAGTGGTCCCACGATAATTGAGCGCGAAACTTTTCCCTCTCGCTAAGACTCGACTGCGAAACCTTCTGCGCGCATAAGAGAGTTATAAACAAATCCTTACTATATAGTTTTGATGACAAAATTGGAATATTTTGCAGACAAGACAAAAGTTAAGTAGTTAGCCTCATGTAGAGAATAAGGGCAGTATGGTCATTTCAAAGTTTAAATTTTCTACCTCTAATTGGTTTGGTTTCATTATGCCTTCCACGTCTAAAATCATGAAAGGCCGTGCGTGCTATAACTATTATAGAGAGCACTTGATATTTGAAATCTAAGCACCTTAATATCCTCGATCTATTATTATTATTATACGAAAATGAATTAAATATTAGCATAAATACTGTAGATTCTTCGTATTAGTATTAAATTATAGTATTTTCTAGTGTTAAAGACCTTTGCGTGGGTAATTTCATATAAATGTGACCATTGTATAAATGAAAAGTTATTTAAAATGGTAGGGACACCTTGAAGCCAAGTCAAAACACGTAGATAAACTTCTCTAATCTATCTCCCGCCACCCACTCTTATCTTCCTCTCATCTATCAATAATATAAAGACATTAAACTCAATTCTTAATCCAATTCTAAAGTCATATCTATCTTTCTTTCTCTGTTTTTGTTTTTGTCTCTTCTTGACAGAGGTTAAAAAACAGCAATGGCCATTGTCGTTGTTGATGATTCATTTAAGAGACCAGGAACTATACCTTTTAGCTGGGAGATCCGACCCGGTGTACCTAAGATCCACATTTGTCAACCTCGTAATGATAATACTACCACTACTATTACGCCATTTCTTCACCCTCCCAAGAAACTTTCTCCTCTCCGTTTAAAACCATTGTCTCACTCTCAGCTTCTTCTCCTGCCGGCGTTATCTCCGCCTTCGTCTTCTTTCATCTCAAACTCTAAAAGCCGTTCTTTATCTCCACTCACTCCTTCATTTTCTACCTCATCGAAGCATAAACCACCACCAACACGGTCAACATCTGGATTCTACTCGCCGGGACCTTCTTTCCGATCTTCTCCGCGTGCTTTCTCGGAGAGGTGGAGCTTCCATCGCCCTAACCGGGTCCAACCCAAATGCGAACCCGAACCTAGACTCGATTTTTCTTTTGCTGGACTCGGGTGTTTCCCATCACCTAGATTTACATTGAGCAAAAACAAGACCAGTGGTAGCCGGATAAAAACCAGGTCGAGATCGGAGAACGAGCACTGCTCTGACTTGGAGATAACGTCGCCGTGGACTGTTTCTAACCGGCGATCGGTTTCTCCGAGATGGGAGTCACCAAAATCGTCTTTCTCTTCACTCCGATTCTCGCCACGAATAGCCAATGAAGCTGAATGTGTCGGATTTGGGCTCTTTTGAGCAGATTTCAGTAAATGGGCTCAAGATCGCTTATGTAGCTTATCAGAACCAAGGAAAGCTTCTTGGGCCGCTCCAATCAAGTTAAATCAAATCTTGGGCTAGATGGAACAATTCTAAAGTTTAGGGTCCTATATCTAAATGTCATTAGAGTTTTCACATCTTTGTAATATGTGGATTGTGAATGTCCAAAGATGAATCCTGAGTGCAGGAATAAAGAATGTAAGATATATAAGTAAATTTAAATTTTTTAAACTCGTTTAACTAGAATCCTAGCAATTATATAATTATAATAAACCAAACCAGATAGTAACTCGGTTAGCAGCTAAACCAATTGACGCTGATACTTCTTTTGGATTTTGGTAGTTAAAGAGTCGTTGTTGTCAACGCATAATAGCACGTGTTGCACGTGAGAAATTTCCCGCACAAAATTATACTACTCTTTTTCGTCTTCTTCCCAAATCTGGGATTGAATCACCTGAATCCATGGATCGTGCTTTTACTTCCCGTTTTGATACTCCGTCTAGTCTCTCCCCCTTCCGCCAAAGTAGTTCTCTGGTCAT